>MU224933.1:1960857-1982883 GCA_018584345.1 Thuja plicata
TCTCAAAATCACCCATCAAATCAACAAACAACTGAATATGCTGACTTGCTGAATCATGTTGTTTCCCACAAAATATTGGCAATTTGTCTCTAATCGTATTTGGAATAACATTGGGAAAACCATGTATTCCATCAAAACATAATGGTGCATATCTTTGCATCGAAAAATTTCTGCAAGAATTCATTATTGACTGTATCTTTCATGAAATTATATACGGTACTTATGACATATATTTGAACAAATCAAACATATACCCGATATTTTTTTTCATGAACCTTGCAACTTCAACCATCTATCTTTTAAAATAACAACATACTTCTGACTTGATATTTGAATCTTTAGAACCAAGAAGTATGACAGATTTCAAAACTATTTTCCCCTTTTCTAGTGACTTCTTCACCTATTAAGGAAACTTTTCTTTCACATAAAAATGAAGATTACCTGGGAATACAATTGCAGCAGCTGCTCTTGTTTCTTTGAATGAAAATCTGGCAGATCTAGAGCCTTCTTGATAGCTCCATCAGGTTCTTTTCAACATAGAGTCGCCACCTCTTTGCAGAGGAAAGTTTTCAAACAGCAAAAACCATTTGACATATACATTTATTTCTGGGTTCTCTCCAACCAACAAAGCCGCACAAATTTTTTTATAATTACTGCAAATAAAATCACCTTCCAGGTATCCTTACACAGATCTGAAATAAATTCTAAATTCTATTAGCTTGACTCTTTCTTTCAAAACTAGAGATTCTAGGACAGATACCAACATGATTGATTACAACCATTCCCCAGCAGAGTCGCCATTCTGTTAGCGACTCGGATGGGCAAACCCACTTGAAATCTGATTTATCTTAAACACACCAGAGATTTACTAATTTCTTTAACAAGATTTTTTCACCTATTCCCCAGTAGAGTCACCATTCTGTTAGCGACTCGGATGGGCTGACTTGAAACTAGATTGAAAGATTTAGAAATTAGAAAACCAGAGATTCTAGGAAAGTTCAACAAGATTATTGCATTTCTTAATCCCCAGCAGAGTCGCCATTCTGTTAGCTGTTTTCCCTGACCTTGTCAAAGAAAAGGATAATTAACAAGGATCAAACAAACCCTCCTACACTTCGATCTCAAAAGCTCAGGCGGGTGTACGTATTGGAGTCACTTCTTTCAGTGAATCAGGGGATGGATTCCTGCCCATCACACTTGATATAATAATCATTCACAGCTCTTTAAACAGAAAGGGAAAATGATTTGAATAATTGATTGATGAAGAAACTACCAGACAGACCAGAGACCAGTGCCTTATCTATTGGGCAACAGAGTCAAACAGATGTGCACTCCCAGAAAACTTCTAAATCCAAACTCAAAAAATCCGAATGAAATGCCTTGTAAGCCATTCTTCTCATTTCAATTCCTAGACATCATATTCATATGCAGACTTAAAATTCTCAGAATTTGAATACAAGACTTGCTCTCCTTGAGAGAAACTCATATTCAAACGCACAGATACCTTGTAACTGGTATATTAGCATGCCTTACAAGTTAATATACAAGAATCAAAACAAACATACAAAGACATCATACAAGTTCTGAATAGGGATTTCCTTTGATTTTCATTAAAAATCATCTGAAACTGTACATTGCAAGATTATGAACATGAAAATTAAGACCCCAAAGCCTAGAAGCTGCCCAACAACATAAATTTCAACATCTTCTTACAATTCAGAAGAAAACTTAGATATAGGAGAATGAGAGAAACAAATTTAGTCACCGACACCTGTCCTTCTCTCTCAAAAAATATCTTCAACCACTTCCTTCTGTTACTGCCAAAATCTGATTTGTTATGCCCTCAAAAGGATCATAAAATCAGAATCCTCTCTTCAATACCTTTCCAACAGTATATGACACTTCATGTTTCTGATAAAATTTGGTCATTTAACCATGAAAACAAACTTCCTTTCTCGTGCATATTCAGTTACAGTTTTGAAACCAAGAAGCAAGACAATTCTGGAAGACCAACTTTGGGAGATCCAAAATCCAATCAAACGGACTCGAAATGGATTGACCTTTGGAACATAAGTTCTCTGATATGTATACTAAATAATCCCAAAGTGGCGGGCCATGAAATTTTACAGGGCGCAAGTTATTCAGAAGCAAACTAGGCCTTATACAGTAAAATGACACTTAGCAAAAATGCAGATTTATGATAAGCGCCTCCAAATGGCTACTTCCAAAACAAGTCAGAACTGAAATTTGAGAGTTGGAACCCACTGTATATGCCAAATGAAAGGTGAGGAATATGTTTCCCAAGTAGTTTCTCACAAAAATCAAGAGGCCCTTTTTTGCATGCATTCAAAATATGCCTTTTCCACAAGTTTCTTAGGGCAACAATCTGCATTTAGAGAAAATTTCAAGTGTAGTCACTCCAAATTTCTTCAAAATTTGAGAGTACTAACACACTTCATGCCAATGTATGAAACATACTAAAGGGGAATTTGAATCAAAATTGTTATAATATGAATCCCTAACATTATGTATGAAGTTTAATCTACTTATTGCATCAATGCTAAGTTTTAAGAAATTTGAAGATAATTTTGATGGTATACCCGCCAAGGATTAATAGAGAGGGGAGTTTAACCATTCTGGTTAATACAATTTGTTGGCCGATCTAACTGTTGTCTGAAGAATAAGAAAGTGACATTCTAGTTAGATCATATTGATTAATTAAACTTTTTAATTTTCTATTTAGAAAGATGAAAAAATAGACCAAAGAAGAAACCAATGGAGGATCCTCAATTGATCACAATGATCAGATAAAGATCTAATAATTAAATCCTTACATAATGCCTCTATTTATAGAGGTATGAGATTGCTCTAGAATATGCTCTAGAATACTCCACAGCATAGTATGGATGGTGCTGGAAGTTTCATAATTAATTTCTTAGTTTGATTTGCAGTTGGTGGAGAAATGTCTAGATTCATGGCTGGAGAACGCTAGAAGTTTCTATCTTCACTATGTTGGTCGGCAGTGGTTGGTGGTGACAGATAATTAATTTATTTTCCAACACCCCCCATTAATTAATTATCAAATTGTTTTAGATATCCCCTCATAATATAGAAATGATGGGTCCTGACTTAAACCCTTATTAGGTACCCATTTACAATCACTTATCCAATTCTTCACATCGTTTCTCCAATCCCTTTTGGGTTTTTACGGATTACCTCTAACCACTGTGCAAGTTTGAAGTACTTTTTTAGTCACCACAAACTTTTCACCCAAGTGGTTTTAGCTCACCACAAACCTCACATATGAAATAAGAAAGTGGTATAAGGCTAACCCCGAACCAAAGTGGTTCTAATGACCACAAATCATCATTACAAAGAAACCACCATCACTCTGGGTTTTTTTTATTTTCTGTACATGCATCACAAGTGATTATTGAGTCCATATAAAAAGAAATCCATCTACCAAGATACATGGGTACCCAACCGCAATACTCGCCAATTCTATAGGACTCCTTTTTGGGTACATGGTTCATCAATATGTTAAAACAAAAACTTCTGAGGTGTCGAGTACAACTAATAATGCACCCCTTACATCAAATTAGGTACAATACTTTCTTCAACTTCATGATTGCACACTATTTGAGATTGGCCTTTTTTCAAGAGCCTCCAAATACTATCAATCACTTTACAAAATGAAAACATCAAAATTTTAGGGGTATCTCAACAACATTCTTCAACTAGGCACATTTCAAATAAAAATATTTTTTTTTACCTCCAAACCAAACAATCTACTCAAATAAACTCAAATAAACTTGGGCTAGGACAGAGAAAAAATTGAGGAAAAATCAGGGGAGAATGTGCTACGACACACAAAAAAACTTTAGTATATTGTCTCACCTCCAATCCAAAACTTAACTGCAACCTCAAAGTTACAAATAAGAAAGTCCACTACCTATGCAAGCTTCTCCACAATATGCTCACATACCAATTTAAGATTTAATAAAAACTTACTTCTTGCAGTCATGCTCGTAGACAACAAAGTGTCGCTGTAATCCTTTATCTCTGTGAACTTTTAGATCAACAATTTCCTTTCCTTTAACATGCTCCATCAAACATGTCTTATGCCTTTACATAGTTGAGGTTGTCTTCAAACAACAACCTTCTTAATTTGTCAAAAATCTCATTTGAGGCTTACGCGGACAGACTTGGGCAACGCCTTTGTCATATCTGCTTCCTGCAGTAGTACTAGGTAGATCTCTAGCAGCAATCTCTTTGCACAACTTTGCACCCTGCGAACACTTTCATAACACTCTTCACAACCCCAAGATCTTCATCTGCTCTGATGCCATGTTGAAAAAAAAAGCAGAGAGGAAACACAGAGGAGAAACCAATGGAGGATCCTCTATTGGTCACTATGATCAAATAAAGATATGATGTTTAAGCCATTAAAATTACCTCTTTAAATAGAGGTCTTTATAATACTCTAGAATTATGAGAACATTATGGAATTGTGCACAGTCTGCATGGACAATGTTGGATGGTGCTTGAATTTTCTTGTCTAACTGTGCTGGCAGTGGTCGGTGGTAACAGTACTAGCAGATAATTAATTTATTTTTCCAACAAAGTGACATTCTATTTAGGACTGAGAAAATCTATTGTTTTGGGAACTAACAATATGTATACATGTCTCTAATGAGTTATGTAAAAAAAATAAAAATTGAATACTAAACATTATTTACTAACTAATCCGCAAAACAATCCTAAATTCCAAATATGAAATACCCTTCTTGTGAAATTCAACTATAATTACATTTTGGTTACATAACAAATTACTTTGATAATTCATATAATTTAAGTTAAGACATGACGTAGTGTTTTTTAAATATTATTTTTTTGATGACTACAATACCTATAAATGACCAATCTTCATGGAATGAGATGTTTATTGTAAAACTTAATATCTTTCGTCCATATTAAATTCTAGTTTATCTCTTATATTTTTCTCCTCATTAGAACATTGATTATAATGAGACTGACCTATTTAGGCAATATATTAAGCATGGTGACAGTGTATTAAGTACCTTGTTTCTCGATCTTATTATAACAAAAAAAAACCACACTTCCCTAATACGTTAGTTTAAAACATATTTGTCTCCAGACAAACACACAATTATGTAATTATGTATGTGAGTTTTATATCCATAGCAATCCATGAGACTGCATTCCTTCAATGCTATCTTGTCAAGTTATCTTCTTGTTTTATCAGCTGGCAAATATTTTATCAGTAGTCTTCTTGTTTTCTTTGCTGGCATTTTAACAGAGTATTGAGAAACACAAAAAACATTAAGGAATTCGGCATCAAACATATATTTTATTTATTTATATTTTAAAACTTTTTTATTCAATACAAATAGTTCTTATTAAGTAAAAACAAGATTTGAAAGGTCCCGAAACCTTGTACATTAGTAGCAAAAGATAGGTCAAAGAAAGACCAAAAAACAACTGTGGAGCCCCACCAAACAAGCCAAAGGAACTAACCATAGTTCCAACCAAAAAGAAAAAGGCCCAACTAGCCACAAACAAGGCAATCAAGATTTACATTTTTTGCCCATCTTTATGTGAACGTAAGTTCATATCAAATGAAGGAGAGAGACTTAACTTTATTTCCCTTAATTTCAATACAAATAGTTCATCAATCTAGGTGATACAATAATTTTTTATTTTTATTGTAAAGAAATTATTATATTTATATAGAACATTAACATTTGTAAAGTTAAAAATGATATGGGAAAACAAGTACTGCTCAAATTTTAAAATGATATAATATTATTGGAATAAATATTTAACAAGTCATTACAGAGTAATCATCCACAAAAACTAGACGTCAATAGCATGTCTAAGTGTTCCGATCTCTCCAGATCTGACTATTTCCCTCCAATATACCCGCCTATATACATGCCGCCTGCACATTGGGCACTCGTTTTTCTTCTTCAGCCATTGCACAATACATTCCTTGTGAAAGATATGGTGTTCATGGCAACCTAGCTGGCACACCTCTTCCACAGCTTCGAAATCAGATAAACAAATCGTACACATTTCCTTTTCATTCAGACGATTCTCTGAAATGTTTACGCTACACAAATCTTCAACAACTTGTCTTATTTCCCTCTCCCTATGCCACTCCACTCTTTCTTCCAGATGGCTTGACCAATGTTCCGACATCAGATCGTTTACTTCCTCCAAAATAAAATTGATCTGATTCAGTCCCTCACAGTGTCCTACACTGAGTAGCAAAGCGTCAAATTCCTGCTCTAACGAAAGGAGAACACTTTCAAACAAGTTAACATGAAATGCAAACTTATCGAATTGATTTTGTGGGTCTGCTTCGTACGCTGTTTTCTCTCTTATCAAATCACTTTTCAATGCACGCGCAGGTCTGTATAGATTGCTTAGACTAGTTAAAGCTTTACCCATTTCAATGAAGTCTCCTGCGTTACTCATATAATCTGCTAGCTGTACTCCTTCCTCTGCCATTTTCTTAACTTATTTACCAACTTGTAACTTCAAATAGTTGTGTAATAATGGATGAAATCGATCTCACGCTCCTTTATATATCGTACCAACTTATGAAGAGTTGGAATGAAAAGATACTAGTGCCAGTAGATCGAGGCAACATCCGATAATTAGGTTTTAGGCAAAGCAATTAACATCACTAATAAAATCTTGGAATAGTACTCTAAATGAAAATTATCACATCCGTGAAACGTTATTTACGTCAATTCATTGAATTGAGAAAATGCCAAATTAATTTATGTTGAACATAAAATTGTACACCAGAAAAATAAATTAGATTAATGTAGATGGTTAGTTTGTTAAATAATAATAATGATAATAAGTTGGATGTAGATTTATCTTTTATATTTTGAACTCAAACTTAGAAGATGTAAATTTCTGAATTTGACAATGCTAATTCCAGGTCAATTCCACCAAACAAACGGGTCCTTAACTATTTTCTACGTTTAGAATTTTGTGTTGGAATGTTATGTAAGAATATTAGTAGTTCTAATTTGATATCATAGATTTATGCTAATATTTGACAATGCAAATTTATTTAAGTATATTAATTTTACATTTATAAAAATGATTAGAATCATTTTTTCAGTTTGTATGTACACTCTGAGTAAGTTTGTATATATTAAGTTTGCTTAGTGGTGGAGAACTTGCTTTCTTGAAATGGAGGTCACAAGTTCAAATCTCATAGGTGATAAGGTATGTATGTCTTCTTTGTAGAATGGTTAGGTCTGTTATGTTATTTGAATACTCCAAGCTTAAATATTCCTTGAATGATGGTTCTCATAATAAATAGATTTTTGCTGAGTTCTTTGATGATAATAAGTACTGAAATTTAATGCCCTTAAATATGAATCTATAACAAAAAAATACACAAATGTGCACTAAGCCACTTATAACTAGTGGAATAGACATATGCAAGAAACCATTCTAAATTTAAGAGATTGTTTGTCCTTATAGACAAGTTGCTATTCTATTTGTTCTCAACATCATAATAGAACTACTTTTGCCATGATTGGTTGTTACAAATCCTACTATTCATATAGTTTCTATTGATAAAGAAAAAGATATAATAGTATAATTATTAGACGAGAATCAATCCCTAAATTATGGCTGGGCAGTCCCTTTCACATAGAAATGATGTCGGTCTCCAACTAACATTACAATAATTGTTTACATATTTGGTCACATATGTTTTTGCTTAAAAGCTGTCACATATACTATAACCTAAAATGTTTTATGAACTAATACATATTATTTTTAATTAATTAATTTAAAAATGCATAACTCATTTGAAGATGTGCATGGCTGTGGGAACACTCCCACCACTCCATTCGCTGCATTGTTAAGTGCATTTCACAAAATCGTTCGAATATTAAAGAGGGAAAGATGAAATGCCCAAAACAAATAGTGTCAAGAACGGACGCAATGGAGGCAAATATTCAATCTGTGAAGAATGAAAACAACCACGTATTGTAATGGCTTGATAGCGGTGTCGAGGCTCTGACAGTGGTCGGCGTATACGTCGTTGCCTTTAAAAGCAATTAACCTCATGTTCTAATGCCGCTGCTTAAGTACAATTTCTACTTAGTAGATGATTAATACCAAAAAAAACTTACGAAACCATAACCAGATTGCCAATCTTGAACCACTACTTAATGTTCTACACTCACTTGGGCATAACAAAGCCTTTTTCTCTCCAAATGGATTAGCAATTAAAAATGTTTTTTCCAATTACAAACGTAGAGACGTATAAAATTAATGAAAAAATTTATTCGAACAAACAATCACACATAAATAACAATTCTATGTTAAAATCCACACTTCTTATCGTCTGGCTATACTTCAATTTATCTTCACATCACAACTGCAACTAATAACATTGCCGTTACGACGTTAAGCACAGGGGATGCAAAAATGGTCGAAGCTGCATTGTTCTGGGTGGGATTCGAACTCGGGCTTGTGTCCGTAGTTGGAGTGCCCGAAGGGGAAGTAGTAGGGAACCCTGAAGCTGTCGGAGAAGGGGAAGTAGTAGGAGCCCCTGAACCTGCAAACACAGAACAGTTGAATATCAATAACAATCACTGTACACCCTGTGAATTTACATCTCAACAGAAAGTAAACAGACAATTTTTTGCCTTGGCATTGGCTGACAGCCGGCGTGGTGACTTTGCATGCAGCAGGTAGGGCGAGAGCTCGAGTTTGATTAATGGGAATCCCCAGCGAATTATTACCAGTGAGCAGCTGGCACAAACAGGGAGCGTTATTCGTGACAACAGAAGAAAGGGCGCTGCAGCACCCCTGAGAAGGGGTCGTCTGATTTCCTGAGATGTAATTGAGACACGGTGATAAGCTCACAAGGGCAGTTGTACAGCTGGACTGCGCCATCACCCCTTGCTTTCCCACAGCAGCCATGAGAGCCACCACGCTCAATATAGCCACAATTAATGGCGTCGCTGATGTCTGTGTTACTTTTGATCCTGCCATTGAACTTAAAAATAAAACAAATCTCGGTAGGCCTTAGAAGATTCAGAGGCCTCACGAATTGCTGTATCAAAGAGGAGTGTTGTGCGTATTCTGCAGTCGAATGGAAAGGGCGGGGAAGTTTTAAAGGGAAATTTTGGGACCCACAATAAGCAGATGAGTGGGTTATAAAATATAGTTGGTAACCAAACTAAGTTGCTGTGCAATGCGTGTCGAAAAATAGATTATTCCAAACGCATTCTTTGACTATAACAATGTTTTCTTTTAACGGTTTAGAATAAGAGAAATTGTGTACTCCTATATTGGCGGTGGCTATATTCCATGGCTGTAACTTGATTTGAATATACTCATTTTAATATTGAGAAGCAGATATATTGGTAGCCAAGCGCTCTACGTAGCGAACTAAACTGAATTTTAAATTTTAAATTGTCTGATCAGTTGGCTTTGACGTCGATGTGATCTTATTTGCTCAATCTTCTGGATTTTACTGAGATTGTTTCATATCTTTATATGTAATATTTAATGCTACGTATACTTATATATCTGGTTGGAAATGATATTTATTAATTTATCAATATACATGTCTCAATAGGACCATCATCTATTTGGATTTGATTGTCTATTCACCCTAGTTCATTTTTTTTTGGAGTAGAAATGATTCCTACTTTTTAAATGTTCAATTCCAAATTTCAATTTGTCTGTTATTTTCTCATCCTAAGGTAGCCAGCTGCATATTTTGTACAATTTGTGTTATGTAATAGTAGCACAATCAACCTACCTAGCTGAGGCGATGGAGTTGTTGCTATTGACATTTTGATTGGGATCAAGAAACAATCATGGGAGAACAAAATAGAAAAGATGGGGTAAGGCTACTCCTTTGCCTTGGGTTGAGAAACACTGAGTTGAACTACCAATTCAATGTTGAGCTAACTACGACATATGCATCGACCAGTCAATCCCCTATTCTCAAAGAATAGTTTGTATCAATTTCCCTACTATTGATCTAGGGGTATCACCTCTCTTCTCTCATTTTTTTCCTTCTTTTTTTTATGTTCTTTGTTCTGTTGTTTTAATTTGTTTATTCGATTTTGTTGATGTGATAAAAGGCCTCTGGCTTATGTTTAAGGGAATAAAACCTTTCCCTATTTTTACTAAGTCGGTGGTTGATGTCATGGGGTAGTTTCATAGTTTACAGTCGCCACAATGACATGAGAACAAGTTTAACCAAACTGACAATTATAGAACAGACGACCAATTCAGTTGGTAGTTGTCATTTGGGGAACTGAAAGGGAGGCCAATTTTGAAGCCAAGATTACTCGAGATTGGGGTTGGTGGGCAGAGAGGAAGGAATTAGTGTAACGGATTGGAGCCAATGTAAGAAGTATACATTATTCTCTAGGCAGATTGGCAGAAAAGAAGAAACTGCAGTCAATGTTGGAGGGCAGAGTGTTGTGTCGAAAGGAATTGAGAAAGTTCTTTTTTATTTTTTTATTTTTTGCATATGCTTCTGTTTGGTGTGAAGAATGATTTCGTAAAATCGTGATCTTGTAAAATTTATATCAAAAGAAACATTGAAGGATAGTCATAAAAAAGATTTTGTGCATTCTTTCTTCCTCTATCGGTTCCAATCCTATATGTTATGGTCGATGTAGGCAATAAAATGTGTGTTTAAACATGTGTAAAATCCCTGTTACTGAAAGCTCATAACGATTAGTTAGAAACTATTACAAAGCATTGTTTTTCTTGTCTTTCTTCCTTCTATTTGTCTAGTTCCGACAACCTTAGATTAATGAGAGTTACATAATAAGACTTTTCTTTCCAACTCAATCTTCCAAAAATTATTGTGTTGGTTCTTTTTCTTTCTATAAGTTTTGGAATTTGAGGTCTGCCATCATTTTGCTATCAAAGCCTCAAAGGGATTGTGCTTGAGTTGTGGGGACAAAATGCTTCCAAAGAGAACAGACAAAGAAGGAGCCTTAGGATGAGGCCAAGAAAAGGGCATATTTGAGATGACGTAGAATGTCATAGAGAGGGGCTTCAACTTTGCCACTGTACAATCTTTCAACTTGACCTTCTCCTTATTCTTCTTTTGTCTCTACTCTTACACAAAATCTCACCACATTGTAGCATGTGCAAGAGAACTTCACTTTCTTCTCTCCTACCATTACTTCAAATTCCAATAATAATAAAGTTCGTGAATAACTGGAAAGCTAAGTTCCTTCTTAGAGATTATCAAATAAATCTCCTCAAAAGATAACAAAATTTGAAACAAAAAGACATGACAATCAAAGATTACACCGAAGAATTTTATAAGTTTATAATTGGGTATGTAGAGGCCATAGTGAGGAGGGTATGGAGAAAATAGCTAGATATAAGAATGATTTGAAGTATACTCTACAAGACGAATTAAGTCTTGAGTCTTCTAGAAGCCTTGACGAGGCTTATCAACTTTCCTTAAAGGAAAAATAGAAATTGTATAGGAAGCAAAAGTCGGCAAGAGAAGAAAAGAGGAAGAGGATATAGAGGAAAGGGACAAGAAACTAGTAGAAGGAATAAATAGTATCAAGAAGAAGTGACAAGAAGTTCTAGTGGAAAATTCAATAATGATAGAGGAAGTTATTAAAACAAAGGGGGAAGATTCTATTGACATGGTGGCTCTCTAGGCAGAGGTAGAGGGTTTCCTGGAAAATGTTTGAAGTATAACCTATATGGACATAAGAGTTGGGAATGCTCTGAGTCATCTCAATGGAGATACTCAAAATACGAAAGAAGTAATCAAATTATCCATGTTGACCAAGAAATCTTAGGGTCACCTGTCTACCACAACGAGGAACTAGAATTAGGGGAATCATTGATGTTAAAAGGGTATTATTGAAGCCTAATAAGGAAATCCAAGAACCAGTCTAAAGGAGAGCCTTATTCAAAACCAAGTGTACCACTACTACATAGAGGGGTGTTTTAAGACAATATTTAGGACAATTTTCGAGTAAATTATCTTAACATGAGACAAAATAAAACTTATGTATTGTCTTAAATATTGTCTTTAAGCAAGTGTCTTAAAGTATTGTCTTAAACAATTGTCTTATAAAGACAATAAAAAACACTAGTATTATTGTCTCTTAGAGACAATTTTAGTTTTGTCTTTATAGAAACAAATGTCTTTAATCTCATTTATTGTCTTTCTTAAGACAATAAAATTTTTCTCATTAGATAGAATGTCACTTTTGTCTCTCTAGAAATGATATTAAATAATAAATTTTGAAAAATAAATCACTATTCAAATAAATCAATATTGTTCAATATAAACTACAATATACTACAATATAGTTAATTAATTCATGTTAAGGCACGATGGATTCAAACCATCATCCTCCTGCTTGTAAAGCAAGTGTTCTTCCATTAAGCTAGCACCCTTAACTTTAAGGAAAACTACAAGTCTAAGGTTTTGCAGATATGAGCTACATGTAGGGGGGAAGACAAATTAAGCCACCAAGAAAGCCTACTGATGCTATGGCTTTTGCCAGAAAGATGTTGAAATTACCCAAGAAATGGAGAGCACATACTATCAATGAAATTCTTAGAATGCAATCAATAGGACCATTGGTGGTGAGCTGAACGTTGTATGGATAGATGGTGCTAGGTTTTGGCAGGTTCAAATCCCACACTCAAGCTTGCTAGCTCATCATACAAATGTTTGAGAAGATTACATGGAATTTAAACTCATTTTAATAAGACTATAAAATAGAATTTGAAATGTTGATAAAAATCAACATGAAAAAAGAGATCACATACTTAAATTCAATCTAATTCCTTTTAAAGAAACAAAATGACTAAGACACTCAGAATTCATGTTTCATTTACTTAAACCTTTCACATGCTAATAGTTGTACTGAGGTGCACTACCGTAAGCATGCCATAATGCATCTATCCAAGTGTATGTACTCTTAGGAACCCTAGAATACTGGAGACCAATTATCATTTGTTAGTCATTTCTTTGACATGATTTTCTAAAACATTAAAATACTATTTGAATGTTTGCTAAGTTGTGGCACAAGTTTGATATTCTTTGATTTAAGTGCTGCAAACATGTCTGTAAGTCTTAAAAATTTAATATTATTGGATTTTAAACAAAAAAATTTAACCCCTTATTAGATATATACATGAAAACATAGAGTTATGCTATTCAAATATGACTCTTATTCTCTTCCTTTTAGTGTTATAGTTATTGTGGCATAGTAGTTTTTCATATTTGTGCATCATTGATATTTTTATAAGGCATGTAATATTTTTTCATTTATTTTTTATATATGTAATACTACTTTGTAAATGATCAAATAGATATGTATTCAGAAAAAAATCTTATTGGCAAGTATCAAATATATTTGCTACAATTTTTAGATCATCTGTTGTGGAGCCAACCTTAAGCTTTAAGTAGATCATCACATTAATTAATAGATCCTTGGTGCAGGAGCACCCAGGTGCATCATCTACAATCAGCACAACCCAAAAAGATTTCAGATTTCTTTTATTTCAGTTTTTGTTTGACTGATTATGGTTTGGCATCTCTCAACTTTGCAAAAGCTTGACTCTAGATATGGAGGGTGAAAATGAAACTTTAAATGTTTGAGTCATGACTTGTCAGATTGTAACTATTGTCTCATGAATGCAATTGGCTGATGAAAAGTCAATCTCCACAACCATTGTCAACATCCTCCCTACTTGATTAAAAGCTTTTGATGATTTCAAGAAAATGAATTCCGATTCCACAACCTTTATAAGTATGCTCTCTACATGTGTCGAGCTGAGGCTTTGGAACCGAGCATGGGCATACAACAATTGAGAAAGCTTTTAGTTGCAGCCACTCTGGTAGACATGTATGCCTAATGTGGAAGCAAAGACAGGCATGCAAACTGTTTGACAAAATGCCTGTACATATGCCATCACCGCTTATTAAGAAACCTTTACAAGTATTCTCTCTACATGTGTTGATCTGGGGCTTGAAACCGGGTATGGACATACAAAAATTAAGAAAGATTTTAGTTGCAGCCAATCTGGTAGACATGTATGCCTAATGTGAAAGAAAAGACAGGCATGTCAACTGTTTGACAAAATGCCTTTACAGATGTTTTCACCGCTTATGCGAAATATCAAAAGCCTTTAAAAGTAACTGATATATTAAATCGATTGTGAATCATTTCATGACAAGAAAACCATTCAACTCCAATTCTAAACATGACAATAAGCATCGAATAGAAGCTGAACCAACTGAGGAAAGATGACGGGAAGGAATTTAAAAAACAATATCAACTTAAAAAGAAGACACAGCTAGTCTAATAAAAGAGGGAAGTGCACTGGAAATGAGGGGGCTGCTGTGAACAAGAAAGATAAGTAGGGCTATGTGGTAATGACAGGGAGATGTCAGCATGAAGAAAAGAGGAAAGAATGGTGCAGTTAGAGGGAAAAGAACCCAGTACTAGTGAACTAATAAGTGTGTGGAAATATTAAAACAGAGGAAATGGAAGGACAAAAGAATGCATACTATAAAAAATACAAGAGTACATACTATAAAAAAATACAAGAGTGCAAGAAGAATAATGTGTGGCTGAAGAAAGATAGAGGGATTATGTTTTGAAGACATAACAAACATACAAGAGCTGAATTGAACCATAGGCAAAAATAAATAATACACAATTAAATTTGGGATCAGAGAAAACATAGAAGAACAACCACTAAGAAAATGGACAAGTGTGTGGAGAAGAGCACTAAACAGAGGAATATAGGTGGAAAAGAAGAGTTATTGTATTGAGTTTGTAGTTGAGTTATTGTATTAAGTTTGTAGTTTTTTAAAAAAAAATATATATATGGAGAGATGAGTGTGCGTAGAAAGCCAGAGAAGGTTGTGCTAAAGCAAAGGTGAGAATGTGAAATTATGTGGGAAGGGGACAATAATGATGTGCAGAGACAAAAATACATGTAGCTGATTTGTGATTGAAGGCAATGTTGAACAAAATAGATCGAGGGCATGGATTTTACTTGGGTTTCCAAATGTAAAGGAGGCATTGAAATCTGTGGTTGTAAATTTGAATTGAACAAATTTAAGAATAGAGAGTATTTGTTTTTAGCTCTATTATGTTGAGCTTTAAATTGAATTATGCTAAGTAGAGGGAGTTCTTCTTGCATCAATCCTTCTAGAAAAAAATATGTTATTTCAGATGAACCACTTAGATAATGTCAAAACTAAAGTATTCTATTTAAATAAAAATATATGAGAAAAGAATTTGCAGCAAGAAATGTGGGAAGACTTATTTTGAAGTCCCTGATAACAATCTCTGCAAAGACATCTAAAGATTTTATATGGTCAAAGTACAAGACAGGTGCAAATGACACTGGTGCTCCTATTTCTATGGGTCCATACCTCAAATGAAACCAAGCAACAAACACTATATAACCAATATCACAGACGATTTAATCAATATTTGAATATATAATATTTTTTCATAAAGCTTATATATTATTTATACAATACTGAATAAGTTTTGATTTGTTTAGGCAGTTCATTTGAATGGTACTAATAGGTGGAATATATTAGAAAAGTAAGTAAAATTTTACATGAACCAACTAAATAAATCAAAACTTAAAACATGTTTAAAAAATAACAAACTAAATAAACAAATCAAAGCTTAAAATATGTTGTTTAAACGTGACCCAGAATTTTTAAAAAAATGCCATTAATCTAATCCTCTCCTGACATACTACTTACTTCCTCCATAGGAACCACCAACAACAATCGCTGGACAATCTTAAGCAGACATGTTCATTTTATAAGCTACTTATTACATGTAATCTTTTCTAGGAGGAGATAATTAATAAGAGGCAATCTTTTCTAGGAGGAGATAATTAATTTTCCCCATTACTGGGACACTATATCCATGTTCCCAGTCTACTAGAGTGCTAGAGGTAGGTCCAAGAAGAGATACGGGTAGTGAGCTAACCTACCATGACTACTAACTAGCTACCGTATTATAGCACCATGGAGCTGAACTAAACAACTATAGTTGCAGGGGGGATTGCAAGTTAGTTTAGTTTAGTTTGTTATGATAGCCCGTATATTGTTAGAGTTTGGGCCATCTCTACCTCGGCTATTGGTATGTTAACATACACAATAGAATCAACAATAGTTCAGTCAATTTTATACAATAGTTGACAACCTCTATCACACATAATGGTCCTACCCTATATAGTTTTTATTTGAGAGTATGAATGTATAAACACTCACAAAAGAGTTTTCATATTATTACTTCTTACATAGAATACCTCACTTCCCCACACACCATAAAAATCCAAGTTGATGTAAGTGTAGAATGTGCCTTTTCTCACAAATAAGAACAGAGTTAGTAGCCCATCAAAAAACACGTGAGACAAATTTCTCTATTAAGCCAACATAATGAAAGTAACAAAGAGGACTAAGATCAGAGACATCTTTGAGGAAATAAATTCAAGCATATGAATATTTAGCATTCCAAGCTAAAATTAAATGCAGTTAAGTCGTAAAAAAGTACAAAGTCGAATCAATATTCTTAAGACCTGCATAATCCCAAATAGCCAGGTAATTAATTATAAACTATTAAAAATTGACAATTTATTGTTATTCTTATCCATAAATGAGCCATATGTCAACATTGGATACCATAGGGCACTCTTTTTATACTACCCTATAATAAAATTTATAAAAGAGGTAAGCGTATACAAGAAGTTAAGAACAAACCAACTTTATATACATACAATATTACTAATAAATTTTGAAATAATCACAATAAATACATGTATATTTTACAAAATGTATTACACAAATCAATTTTGGGCATGAATTTCAAGGTTTTCATAATTGATACATAATCTTAGTTATCCATAAAAAACTTTGACAACAAAAATTCTTCTCAACTTCTTGAAATTGCATAATAACTTCATGTTTTTACATTCATTGGAATTGCAATTATATGTATCCATACACACAAAAGGAAAGGGAAAAAAACTAGAAAATTGAAGCTACCTTTCACCCAATTTGGAAAAGCTATGCAAGATCATGAAATTGACCATGAATGTTGCCACATAGTGTACATGGATGCTTGACAGGCTGTAAAAAAGTTAAATCATCACATAAATTAGATGTCAGTACATAAGGAACAAAATAGGATATAAAGGAATACTTCCCAACTTAAAAATGATGTTAGTACATAAACCAAAATTTTACGACATTTCATATGAAGACAACTGACAAAAGGACTTCTATGTCTGCAACAACTTGTTAGTAAGATATATTTCACATTTATTGTATTCAGAAAATTCCAACATGACCTTAAACCTAAGAAGGAAAGGAAAGAAACTATTTTGGGGTTACTTTTATACCGACCACCCACTTTCTACTAAATTTTGAAATCAAATTCATGTTTGCAATATAAGATGCCATAACATATTTGCAAAATTTTAATGGTCAAAGAAATGGGTGATCATATAAGAATTGAAATCCTAGGAGTACTTAAGCAATTCCAAAAGCCAATGTTTTCACACAATATTTTACTTCATAAAATTCCACATTTCTTATATTAACACAGCTTTAAAACCAAAGAAGGAATCAAGAAGAAAAATAAATTGATACTAAGATTCATGGAGAATGCACATTCAAAATCCTTTCTTATTATCCATAACAAGAAATTTAAATAAAAACATTACCTAAAATTTCTTGTAATTTGACAAGACCAAATACATATAATTTTTTTGCCACTCTGTTATTTAATATTCTAACATTTTTAACAAGATAGTATATCATAGAAAAAAATATTAAAAAATAACACCTAATGCTATAAAGAACAAGTAACAGAAAATTATATTCCACATGTTAGTAAATTAAACAATAGTTGCACTGTAGCATGGTTCCTGCCAAATGATGACAGTGCAGGCATGACATGTGAGCATGACATGATGATGGTTGTAAGGTTGAGATTATATGTATTTTAAAATCTTTGATGGCTTTCAATCATACAAGTAGAATGAAGTTTTTAAAGTGCAAATGTGATAAATTCACAGACAATTCACTTTATTTGTGTATACATCAAGGAATCTAGCATACTCATGGGCTTATGTACATGGTTGCTGTTTGTCACACTATTTAGATCCTATTGCCTTTCAAATTCATATTTTTGCTCTTTATTTATGAATCATGGGCCCTTCATGCTTTAAGACAAGAACATAAAATATAAAGCCCTTCCCATCTCATTGGTTGTTGATCTCTATTGGCACTGTTCTGGAAACTTTATTGTTGGTCACAGTGTTAAGGTCATTTGTACAAAGGTGGACTTCTTTTCTCTTTTCTTTAAGAAAAAGTGTAGCAGGTTCTAGATAAGCTAACTCTTAGTTGCATTAATAATGGAGAAACAAATCAAAAGATAGATTGACAATGCACAAACATGCCAACGCAAGCTACTACTAGAACTACAAAAGTAGATGAAACACCACCACCTCCTAAGATATGATAGCAGACTCAAATTGTGTAACCAAATTTTTAGGTGAAATAACCAGAGTTGCAAGGAGAAAAAATTTCTGGTGTGCATTTAAGCTTTTTCCTGCTACAGTCGTAGCCATTTTGGGGAAAAGTTGGGGCAAATTATCCCCCTCTAGTATCAGAAATTCTACAACAAAAGTTTCAAATACAACAATATGCCTACAATAATTCTTCTAGTCTGCCCAAAAGTTGTGTGTTCTATGTCGGGATAGCTCTAAGTTTGTGTATTCACATCCATGCAACGCTCAAGAATAATTCTAGTGTAGCAACAAATCAATGCAAAAAGAAAAAGAATGCTAATTCACATCCAGCCTCCATTGAAGAGTGCATATGATGAAAAAGAATCACAACACCTATTAAAGTAAGAAAAGTATCACAATTAGTTCAAAGAATAAAACTAAGAAATTTGTGGAAAAGAATAACTTTAAAAATCCTAATTGAAGACTAAAAGACTCAAATAAGTGTTCATATTTTCTTTCTCTTGATTAAGGAAATTGAGCCCCATTTTCTTACAAAACAGAGTTGACATTGAGAAATCAATTTAAGAGTTTACACGGGCTTTACTTTGTGTGGTACCCATAAAATAAATTTCAATAAAAGAATTAGGATTCTTCTGATTCTTACCATTTCATTAGTAGCACTCGAGTCTAAAGCCAACAATGCCAAATCACAAAATGAAATTTCTCTTATAAAATTGAAATAATTTTAGTGGTATGAGCAATTTGGGTACTCTATACTTACAGAGAGGTTTTATTTGGTGTAGCCTATTTTCATCGCCAAGCACAATGTGTAAAGGATGTGAGAATAAAATTAAGATGAATATAGGGAGTTGGAGACTTACGAGTTCATTCCATCAGTATTGAAACAATTTGAGGGCACTGATCAAATAAGCAATCATACAAGATTTTTTTATTGAGTGTAGATTGTTTGAAATTCCGAACAGAACTCTTAATGGAACATTTTAAATAATGGTAATTATAAGGAATGAGATAGAAATAATTTGTGGATCTCTAAGCTAGCAGCGTTGAAATAGAAACCCTAAACTGGATTGCTAGTTTATCTATTTATAGACTCTTTTAAATGCCACACTAAGGGTTAAGGGCACATTGTAGAATTAAGTTAAATACAAGGAGTTAAATACCAAAGATATCAATGCCAGATGACTTTTAAAATCATCAGGGCAAGTTGGTCTACAAAATCTACTAAAAACCATTTAAGATAATTTATGTTCATGTCTAATTCTTAAATAGATTGTCCCAGCCTTGTTTGCTTGTCTTTATTTAAATCTCACTCTGTAGATTATGACTGTTAATATCTGTGCAGATAGTTTAAAAGTAAAAATATTTCATTCTCTACTTAGTGCTATAAAAAATTTGCTATTGCAGATAATGATTATAGGGGATGATATATTTAGTAGCCCTATATTTGGTTGTACCCAGTTATGAATAGTAATACAAGTGTGCATGCAAGCTTTAAATTGAGGTCAGTATAGGAGGTGGCGGAATTTTCTATTTTGATTCTATTAGTATAATATTCCAAAGCTAAAATGTATAAGACGTTGGAGGTTTTGCTATTCCTATTCTATCAGTGTAAGATTCCAAAGCTACAATAAAACTAAAATAGAATAAGAGGCCAAAGCCAAAAATGCTAAAATAATTAAATTCTCCACAAGCTTACAGCAAAACAAGAGCAATCTGAGAAGCAAGGTAAATTTGACAGCACTGCGCTAGCTTGTATTGGTCATATAAATATTCTATCTGAAAAATTGCAAGTAGAAAAACCCTAGAAATCAAGGTCAAAATAAAAGAGTCCATAAGCTCTGCTATTTCAATTGTATAAATATTAGAATCCATAGTTAACACATGCAAAACTTACAAATGGTGATATTGGCATCTACAAGCATAGAAACCCAATTTAACTTGGGTGGTCATCTACAAACCTAGAAGAACATTGATGCCATTGACAAAAGCTCGGATGAAAGAACTTCCCTTGGAGTTTCCATACCCTGTTTCCTCAATACTCAGAGAAGCGCCATTCTCCCAATACTCTTTCCCACAATATTCCTCTAAATTTGTTCGACTTTGACTCCCTAAAATACACAGTTGAATTATCCAATGTAGAAGCCAGCTCAGTCTGCTACTGGTTTTGGTGAATTGAAGAACAGGGCAAATTGTCATGTTCTAAACCATCAACATACCCTATATGGAAATCACGTAAGTCTACTGCACCAGTGGAAGAACTCTACTGGTTTTAAACTTCAGGGGAGCTGTTCTTCTGAAATGCATCCATGATTGTCTTTCACTTGAGATTGTGCCACCATCTGTTCCAATTCTGCATAATGGGATATATAACTTTATAAAAGTGAATAATTCTTTAAAAAGTTTACTTTCGTGCATGAATTTTGAGCATTCTGTTTGAATTTAGTTGCAAACTATAAACAACTTACTACTTGTATTTCTCTGCACATACAGAGGAGTTGACAGTCTGCCTGCAACGCACTACTGAATACACTGTATGCCGTGCATTCTCTTGCATAGGGAACTTCCATTTTTCTCCCAGCTTTCTGCAACTTTCTGCTGAGGCCAATCATAAGCTACCAAGTTTCTCCTCTATAAATCTCTGAGCATGTTTCAATATGAAATCTTCAAAAAGTAAAGCTGTTTTTGTAAGCTAGTAAGTTGATTTAAATGAATAAAAACACAACGACCAGAGTAAAGGATTAATAAAATGTAAAAAATATCAATTTTAATTTTTTAAGTGAACAAAAGAAAGGAGAACAAAAATCTTACTAGACTGTCAGCTCTTCACCTCCTACATAATTCCGACCATAGAAGGAGGAAATTTACAGAGAAATAACTCATTCATAAGATACAACTGACAAAAAAATCCATGGATACAAATGAAAAGCTTCATTGAGAGGATTTCTTAAGCCAAGCTAATGAAGATGAGGTAAAAGCATAGAATCTATCTTTCCAAACAAATTAAAACAAAACAAAAATGAACAAAACTGCAGTTAACATTACAGACCTCCATAATAGAAAACACTGTATCATGTTGTAAGCAATAGAAAAAGAAAACCTCTCTATAAGTCTTCTTTTGAGTGTCAAGTTTACCATGTCATTCTTGCAAATCTTGAAAAATTAAAAAGCTAGGAAAGAATTACTATAGATATAAAATAATTGCTATTTGGAAAACATGTATAAGGGGAAAAGAACTAGTTTGTAGGCTTATAGGAAAACCATAGAATGGTAGAGACCATGCTTTCCAAGCATAGAAATATGAGGATGTCTTTAAGGGCCCGTTTGGTTGGGGAATTGGAAAATGAAACAAATCATGGTTATCCATAGCCTGGTTATGCAAACCCTGGTTTTCATTTTTTGGGACTGTTTGGTTGACCTGGAAGATGGATTTGT
>MU224933.1:1995092-2007850 GCA_018584345.1 Thuja plicata
GTATATATATATATATATCTTTTAGTCTTTGGTTCTTTTTTCCTAGTCTTTCTTTGTTTCTTCTTCCTTTTTTGTCCTTCTTTAGTGTGGTTTACGTCTTTGTTGTATTATTATTATTATTATTCTTATTGTTCTCTTTTTTACCCTTGGCAGTCTTTTATTTTTATTTTATTTTATTCCCCCTTGTTTTTCGTGCCTTCTTTCTCACCCCAGCCCTTCTTTTATCCTTTGCGTGAGGCTGAGTCTGCTTCTTATTATTTTTCCTTATTGCTCTCTCATCCTGATGATGGATCATGGAGTGTGATCCGAAACGTTGATGCTTAAAAACACACACAATCAAAAACCAGAAATTCAGCTAAAAAAAAAATGGTTTCCACGTTAAAATCCTTGTGTTATGTGTGTATGGTTTATCACTTTATTGTTTTACATTTCACACATGCAGTTATGGATTGATTGGTATACTCTGCATATTTACTGAGTATCAATAAATAAGTTTTACTGCTTATCAGTTATCAAGGAGAAGAAGGACAGACAAGGTAAACCAACAGACAGTTATTTATTTCAAGTATTTCAAAGGCATACATCTTTTAGGGACTTAATAATCTGAGGTATATTAATTGGTGGATTGAATTTTAAAGGATAAATTTTGAGGTCACTGATTCACCCCCCCCCTCTCAGTTGTTACTAACAGTCCTAACAAGCCCCAACCTCACCATGAGGTTGGTAACCAGCCTGTGGTAGTAAGTAACGGTAAAGTTAGTATTAACAATAACAAACAACATATTACAAAAACTTGACATTAACCGAAGATCTAACAGGCCCACAATGCCCAACCAAAAATTTTAGGCAAAAAAGTTAACCATAAACATAGGAAAAGGAAGCTACTTGGGGTTGCCTTCCCCACCTTTCAACAAGAGCTTAAGCCAGTCGTCCGCGAGGTACTGGTACAGTTCTTCATCCTTTCACTCACCTCCCGGGTTCATTTTCTCCATATGAAGGAGTTGGAGCGTAGTGGCAGCCGCATGCATGACCTTCACAACAAAGTCTGCAATCCTATTAAAGCTTTCCCTGAGATTTTTAATTTCCACCCTCATTTCCTTTAGCTCCACCTTAGGGTCAGAAAGCAATAGGGGCTCTTGAGGACCAATAGTAATAAGGGGAGTGTCACTCACAACATCAGGCTTTTTCTCCTCTATTTTTTTGGAGTCCTCCAGGGTAACCTTTATAACCACCTGGGAGCTAGGGGACTATGAAGTTAGGAGCGGCAAGTCCACTTTCGTCTCCTCAAAGAATTTTTTCTTCGAAAGGTCAAAGGCGTGGAGACAAAAAATGGCAGAGACATGAGAGTCATGACTTTTCACAGTCCCATCCACAATAGAGCTTTTCTTCTTTTTTTCCCTTTCTTTCTTCTCAACCTTACTTTTCTTCCCCACTTTAGCTTTCCCCCTGGTGACCTGCTTGATATCTTCTTCCTCCTCCAAATCTTCTTCCCCTTCATCCTCATTAGTGCACCTCTTTCTCATAGATTTTTGCTTGTATATGGTTTTGGTAGTGATTATATTAGATCTCCGTCTACTATCATTCTCCTCCTCCTCTCCTTCAGATTCAATGGCGATTTGGTCACTGTCAGCCGAAATCAACTTATTCTTCTTGGAAACATGGGTTTTGGAACATGGTCGAAAAACTGGAAAAAATTTAGAGAACCTTTCTGTGGGCAGGGTCTAAAGAGAAAAAGAGGATTTCGCTTGTCAACTAGGACACTGTTCGCCTCCTGAAAAGATTGGGAGGTCTTGACCTTAGAAAAATTGGTCTGATGAATAAGGCCCTTACTACAAAGGTGGCTTGGAAGCTCATTGAGGGAAAAGCAGATTGGTGTAGAATAATGGAAACCAAATATCTCCATGGCCACCCCTATGGAATGATGTTCCACAACAGTGACCTCCGTAGTGGATCCAAACTCTGGATAAACATCTACAAGTGTAAGCCCCTTCTGTGTAGAGGGGCTTTTTGGAAAATTGGTAATGGTAGGTCCATCAGATTTTGGAATAACCATTGGATCATGAACCAACCTCATCTGGGTCATAGATTCAAACCACTTATGGACTACCTTAGACCTAACCTAGGTTTTAGAGCTTCCAACTACACCAACGAAAGAGTTTGGGCTGATTTACCTAATCAATTAAGGGACAGACCGGACCTGCAACACATGGCCAAGGATCTTATGGACAACCTGACTAGTATTAAATTTTTTGAGGTTGATGACTCTATTATCTAGACCCCCACCCAGACTGGTGCTTTCATAGTTAGTTCTGCTTACAACCTGCTTCTTAAGGAGGAGAGTAACCCAGGCGACTGGAAGAAGGTGTGGATCCCCCAGCTCACGCCTAAAATAAACTTTTTTTGGTGGACCCTAATGCACAGTAAGATCCTAACCCAAGATAATCTTACTAAAAGAGGCTTCTCAATGGAAAATAGATGTGTCCTATGTGAGAAGTCAGAAGAGATAGTTAACCACCTCTTCATCCACTGTGACTATGCTACTAGCATGTGGCAAGGAATTTTTGACAGATTGGGTATCTCGTGGGCCCTGGATGGTGAGGTGCACCAATTCGTTAACTAGAGATCCCCCTCAAATCACCCACTACTCCAACTCCTCTGGTGTATGCTTCCCCCGCACATATGCTGGTCCATCTGGAAGGAGAGAAACAACAGGATCTTCAGGGAGAAAGGCATCCGACCTGAAACCTATCTCCTTATCATAACTAAGCTCCTGAGTGAAAATGTCAAGATGGCTAAATGGAAGCTCCCATCTATTCCTCCTGCTACCTGGGAAGCTAAGATTGATGAATGCTAGAACCTCCTGAGTGGGTTCTCCAAGTTCGACAATGCTAAAAAGACTGCTAGAAATGCTACCAAATGGATTGCCCCTCCTAGAGGCAGAATAAAATTAAACTTTGATGGGGCAGTTAATAATCTCGAGCATGGTGGGGGAGGAGTGCTGAGAGATCACCATGGCACTTGCCTACTGGCTTATGTGGGACCAATCAATAACTGTACTATTACCCAGGCGGAAGGGACTGCCCTTCTTTGGGGGATTAAACTTGCAAAATAGATGAACTTCAGACAGCTGGAAATCAGGGGGATTCCAAAGTGATAATAGAGGCAGTCAAGAGTGGAGCTGGTGTGGGGTGGCGGGCTAGACCTATCATTATGGAGATCTATGAGCTTCTTGAGAGATTCCAACATATGAATATAGGCCATACCTACAGAGAGGGAAACTCGGTTGCTAACTCAATGGCAGCATTTGGTCTAAAACAAACTAAACTAAATAGTTGGATGTTAATTGGTGACTTACCTCCGATGAATCAGCAACTCATCATGGGAGAAATGAATACTATAGTCTAAATGTGCCAGGCTAGCTTATTTATTACAAACCCCTCCTCGATCATGTGCTAGCGTGTTTGAGTGATTTGTGTGATTATGAAAGGCAAAACTCAAATTCCCATAAATTTCTATCATTACCTTTTGAACATGTGGAGTGATTGCTGTTAGTGTCAAAAGGTGTTTTTCGCTATTAATGGTAGTAATGCTATTATTACTATTAATGATACCTAGAGATTTGTTAGATTTGATGGTACAGAGCCCGTTCTCCAAAATTCTCAAAACCAGCAGGTTATGTATAAGCTTTTTTTGAAACAGATTTGTAAAAGAGGGTGGTTTTATATGGCTTGCAACAATAATCGACTCTCAGACTCCAAGGATATTCTGACACTTGAAGAGCAGACCTCTGATATGGGGGGTAATAGTCTCCCTATTGAACCTAATAATATTGATGAAGCCTATACTTTTGATCCGCTGGTCACCCATTATTGCAAGGAAACTGGCATTTGGGGTTTCATGGAATGCATGAAAGGTGGACATGACAAGAGAATATCTAAATAGTTCATCTCCTCCTGGAACAACAGAAGTGTCTCAGTTGGGGGCATTCACTTCCAGCTCAATGAGGAGGTCATCGCAGAGGCTACAAGGCTCTCTATGGTGGGGAGAAAGTACAAAAAGACCAGTCAGACTGCCGACCCTATCAGCCTAAAACAATTTTTCAAAGATGGTGAGCTGCCGATTAGGAAACAGGGGGGTTTCAACAAAGAAGAGCTGCCAGACTTCTGGCCAAAAATTTATCTCATTATCATGAAGTATTTCACGCTTGAAGGTAAGTTTATGGTGTTTTACAACTACCACTTACCTTTCCTGAATCATATTAGGAACAATGATTTAATTTCCATACTGTTTTATCTTCTGCACTCTATAGAAAGTAATGTCCTTGATATCAAAAGCAACCCTGATAGAGCTATCCTCCACCAGGGCCTCCTCCTCTATCTTTTTCAGTTTCACAAAGCCATATGCCCGGCACCCCAACCCCCTCTGATTATTCAGATGATGCTCCAGGAGAAGCCCCCTGAAAAAAGATGAAAAGACCACCAATTCGTCCTCCCAGTCCATCCGTATCACCCAAGGGCCTATGATGATGGAGAATAAAACCTGTAAAAAAAGTATTAAGATTCCCACCTGTAAGAAGGAAGGCCAGGAGGAATCCTATGTTTCTGGTTCTATGGATTACAATGAAGGGAAAGGGGTTGACAGCACACCTGAGACGGATTACAAGCCCAAAAAATAGAAAATGATGGAAACCCAGGTCAATTTGGAGGTGGACCTAAGTGGTTCAGGCCATAGGAGGTCTAATAGAATAGCCAAGGAATAATGCAAAATCAAGATGTTGGAAACGGTCTCCAAGGAGCTCTCCTTGACAGAAAATGTCTCCCACTCCATAAACTCCAGAAATAATTCCTCGGAAGGCTATATGAGCCCACCTGGTAATATTCCCCTGCCCAACCTCGAGAGAGCCATGGTAACCCCCAAGAACCCCACCCCACTCCAGAGCCCCCACCATGATACCCAGGATAAACCCCACTCCTCTGGCATGGAGGAAAAATGCAATTTCACAGGCACCCTTAAAAGAAAGTTTGTGATTATTGACAAAGATATTGTTGAGATTAAGAAGAATATGTAGGACTTGATGAACTACTGCATGAGGACCAAAAAATTTTCCTTGAAGGTCATGCATGCCTCGACGATGACCCTCTATAATGTGTAGGAAAAGCTGGCGGGTGGAAAATTGGAAGCGGATGAGTATAACAAGGATTTGTTCCTTTTTCTTCAGGAGGAGTGGGCGAGAACCCTGCTGTCTAAATAGCTAGGAGGGAAGAACTAACTCTGCTGTCTATGGTTCGGGTAATTTTGGCTAGGTTTGACCCTCGGTTCCCCTGTTTTGCGATTGGGGTTAATTTTAAGTATGTTATTTTGGTTTGGTTGAGCCCGACGAGGCTTATTGACAATACTTTTTATGCTACTGATGATAGCAATTACTCTGGTTTAATCCCTTGGAGTAGAACTGTCACTTTTGTTTTTGATAGAGGCAGAACTAGAATTGGTGTTTGTGATATTCTGCTAAAATATTTTTAACTTTGACTAGTTCCATTAATATGTTGCTAATGTGCTACTAGTCCTCTATTCCACGGGCCAACACCCTCTTGCTGCTTTTTCTATCAAAAACATGGGTTTTGGAAGAAGTCATGGGGTTAAAAAGAGTGACTTGAAGCTCACTAGGATTCTTATGATACAACATAAAGTTATGGAGAGAAATAGTCCTAGGTGGGTAGAGGGCTAAATGGAAATTGAAAAGGCATAACATTAAATCCTGATGGAGAATACAATAATTCTGCCTAGATTTCATTTTTTCTCTGACTTCCAAAATAGAAGCTTCCATCGAATGGAGCAGAAAAAATGGAAAGGAGATGGAATCGTTGTACCTGAAGTGGTTAAGGAGAGGGAAATGGTAGTTGTAACAGGTGCCGAAGCAGCCTTCCAGAGTGATATACTTCATCAAAATGAGGCACATTTTGTTCCATGGGTCGGGCAGCGTCATTCTGTTGAATCCTCCCCTAAAACGTTCAAGAATCTCTATTTTTTTTAAGAATCTTTTCATATGGGTGTCATCTCGGCTTTTGGTGATCTTCTTCCATTTTCTCCCCTCTGTGGAGAGACCCGTGGCCTGCACAATAACCTCCTCATTAATCTCAAAAGTTATTCCATTTATCTCAACTTTGCGCTCATCCCAAGTTTTTACCAACTGCAGAGAGACCAGTTCATCACTGCCACCCATAACCTTCATGAACGGGAAGAAACCGCCCTCCTTAAGGTAGTTGAGAACGCACAGATTTTTGATTAATTCATCCTCGATCCTAGCGGGTTGCACCCGCACCACATCCCCGCCCATCTCCGAGCTGTATTCAGGCAAGTCTTCCTCCTTGGTCTCAACTGACATCCCACCTTTCCCTCCTCTTTTCAGCACAACCCTCACCAGAGCAGAGCCAACAACCCAACAAATGTAGCAATTTTTTCTCTAGACGAAAAACTAGGTGGTTTTAATGTCCGCCTTCTCACAAAGTTTGCCCGTACTATTCACGTGGTTGGCCAAGATAAATGAATAAGCTTTGCATGTCGAGAAATGATAACGCCATAAAGGCTTGATGTAACTATTAATCGCATCAATCATATCATTCTTTCCCTTGCGCGTGTTACGATCCACGTCTTCCTTTAATTTGAAAAAGCTCGTACTTTTTCTAAAAAATTATGACTAACTTATTTTATAAAGTTAAATTGTGCAAACTTATTTTAAGATAAATTTAAAATTAAAATGTTTTCTTTTAATTTTAAATTAAAATTTAATTTCTAATTATGATTGCACTTTTTCAACCCTAATTTCCTAGTTTTCTATATACCTTAAATGAAAACCATTTTAAGGCATTCAATCATGATTGAAGGAAAGTTTTAAAGAATAAATAATTTAAAATCAACTAGATAATACAATAGCTTCTTCTTCTTTTTTTTTAGAATATTAACATTTGTAATGTTAAAAATGGAATGGGAAAACAACTACTGCTCAAATTTTAAAATGATGTAATATTATTAGAATAAATATATAACAAGTCCTTAAACAGTAATCATCCACAAAAACTAGACGTCAATAGCATGTCTAAGTGTTCCGATCTCTCCAGATGTGACTATTTCCCTCCAATATACCCTCCTATATACATGCCGCCTGCACATTGGGCACTCGTTTTTCTTCTTCAGCCATTGCACAATACATTCCTTGTGAAAGATGTGGTGTTTATGGCAACCTAGCTGGCACACCTCTTCCACAGCTTCAAACTCAGATAAACAAATCGTACACATTACATTTTCATTCAGATGATTCTCTGAAATGTTTACGCTAGATAAATCTTCAACCACTTGTCTAATCTGTGTCTCCCTACGCCTCTCCACGCTTTCTTCCAGATGGCTTGACCAATGTTCCGACATCAGATCGTTTACTTCCTCCAAAATAAAATTGATCTGATTCAGTCCCTCACAGTGTCCTACACTGAGTAGCAAAGCGTCAGACTCCTGCTCTAACGAAAGGAGAACAATTTCAAACAAGTTAACATGAAATGCAAACTTATCGAATTGATTTTGTGGGTCTGCTTCGTACGCTGTTTTCTCTCTTATCAAATCACTTTTCAATGCACGCGCAAGTCTGTATAGATTGCTTAGACTAGTTAAAGCTTTACCCATTTCAATAAAGCCTCCTGCGTTACTCATATAATCTGCTAGCTGTACTCCTTACTCTGCCATCTTCTTAACTTATTTACCAACTTGTAACTTCAAATAGTTGTGTAATAATGGATGAAATCGATCTCACGCTCCTTTATATATCGTACCAACGTATGAAGAGTTGGAATGAAAAGATACCAGTGCCAGTAGATCGAGGAAACATCCGATAATTAGGTTTTAGGCAAAGCAATTAGCATCACTAATAAAATCTTGGAATAGTACTCTAAATGAAAATTATCACATCCGTGAAACGTTATTTAGGTCAATTAATTGAATTGAGAAAATGCCAAATTAATTTTATGTACACCAGAAAAATAATAAATTAGATTAATGTAGATGCTTAGTTTGTTAAATACTAATAATGAGAATAAGTTGGATGTAGATTTATCTTTTATATTTTGAACTCAAACTTAAAAGATGTAAATTTCTAAATTTGACAATGCTAATTCCAGGTCAATTCCACCAAACAATGCAAATTTATTGAAGTATATCAATTTTACATTTATAAAAATGATTAGAATCATTTTTTCAGTTTGTATGTACACTCTTAGTAAGCTTGTATATATATTAAGTTTGCTGAGTGGTGGAGAACTTGCCCTCTTGAAATAGAGGTCACAAGTTCAAATCTCATAGGTGGTAAGGTATGTATGTCTTCTTTGTAGAATGGTTAGGTCTATTATGTTTTTTTTTTTAAGCAAAAGTGGGCGGGCCACTATAAATATATATTAATAATAAAATTGGTTCAAGAGCTCCTCCGAGAAAGAACTAGCAAGAAAACCCAGAATCCTAGCTCAAATACATAGAAAATAATCAGAGATAGAGAACCTTCTCTATTACATTGGACAGAACATACTATAGTATGGAAAGTAGTCTATAATGAAAATAAAGCATAATGGCTTCATAGAAAGCATCGGCAATCCCCGATGATCGAGATGATTTGTCGGATAAGCTGTCGGTGCTTGCATTATCGGTATTGTGTGTTGGCCGGTGACAGACTAATTATTATCGGTGACAAATGATGATGTTGTCAGTGTCGGTAATGGTTTGAGTCAGTCGTTGGGAACTAGTGTTGTCAGTGTCAGTAATGTGTAGGTTGGGGACCGTTGTGGTTGGTGTCGGTTATAACCAGTGTCGTCGTCGGTGCTGGACCCTGTCGGTAAACAATAGAACTGGTATCCCCATGGTACCCAAACCATATATATTCCCAAAAGAGAGAATTTGTCCATTGTGATCAATGTCGGTTATGCCCATTGTCGACGACGGTGCAGATCCCAGTCGGGGAATAGTGGAACCGGTAACTCCATGGTACCCGACCCATTTACAGCTCCAAAAAAGAATTTTGTTTTATCTCAAGCCCCAAAATACCATAAGTTTGTTTCTACAAAATTCGACACTAACACGGGGTCAAATTTATCAGCATCTATACAAAACTGCAAAATTTACTGCTTACTGATGCTTGCATCACTCTTGCCTCTTCATATCCTCCAAAGCCTCTGCAGTCTGGTGTAAATGGTGAGGCCCTTCCATAACCACCACCTTAGCATCTACTTCTAATGTAGCCGACACCCAACTGGACATCCCCAAATTTTGTTGTACGTGAGATGTCATATCTCGAGGCCCCCAACCCGTAAGCCATTCAGATGGTTGTGCTCCAAGGGGGATGGAATCCAACCCACTTCCTTGTGTTTCATGATGTCTACCTTCCCAACCCAAGGTGGGCATTACACCCGACACCTAGCCCAATGACTGTGATTCTTGTGTATTTTTGTGAATATTAGCGCACTTGATATCTCCTTGCCTATCTTGAGGGTTCCGGAGCTTGGTGCACTTGATCAATTGAGGTACATTTGGAACTCGTAGGAGGACCGACAGTGTGTGAACCGTGACCATTATTTTCCGCTCCAGCATCAGGCCAAGAGTATGCCCACCCTCTTGCAGAGCATTTCGCATGATCTTCTCATTCTGTGTTTCTATTGCCCTCTTGGCACCATTAAACACAACTAAAGCTCCGTGGTTGTGCAAAATTTGGTGTGTGGTGAACAAACCACCAATCAGTGCGCGACCATTCCAAAGGTCATAGTTGTGCATAGCCTGCTTTAGCTTACATGCAATCCAAAATTACTTCTGAAATACTTTGAAAGCCAAGATCTCTAGGAGACGAGGGGATTGAAGAAGGTCCATTGCGTTTGACAAAAAAATTGACACTAGCTGAGATGGGAACATAAATTGTTTTGATTTTGGATCAAAATTTTCATATCCTGTTACCTGTTTGATAGCACATCGAATGGCATAATTATGGACTAGAAACATATCATCCATTACATGGTCGGTGAAAAGCATAGGCAGAACATCTTCATCTAAGTTGGGCGGCAGCCAGATTCTATAATTTTTTGGGAGTAGTTCGGAGTGAAGAGAAGCACAGGAATGACACATAACACAATCCTCTGCCATACCATCCATGCTCCAGAACTTGTGTTGCCCATAGTATGATGAAGGCTGTTTAAAAAGGCTAAAAAGAGAAGTTCTTGAGGTGTCTTTGTGGCAAGTAGATGAGATGATCTTTATGACATTTAATTCTGATATGACATAAATCACACTCATGTATGATGGTTAGGTCTATTATGTTATTTGAATGCTCCAAGCTTAAATATTCCTTGAATGATGGTTCTCATAATTAATAGATTTTTTGCTGAGTTCTTTGATGATAATAAATACTTAAATTTAATGTCCTTAAATATGAATATATAACAAAAAAATACACAAATGTGCACTAAGCCACTTATAACAACTAGTGGAATAGACATATGCAAGAAACCATTATAAATTTAAACTTCTTTAATGATAATAAATACATATATTGAATGCAATTAAGTATGAATATACAATAACAAAATCTCTCAATTGTGCACCAAGATATTTATAATAGCTAAGGCCCCGTTTGTTTGGGGAATTGGAATTTGACTCAAAACCTTATTATCACAAAATCAGGTTTTGAAATCCCGGTTTTGCATCTTGGGGAATTGGAATTTGACTCAAAACCTTATTATATCAAAACCAGGATATGATTTCTAATTCCATCTATTAGTAGGAAGATGATGCCACTCATTTTGGTGTCTAAACCTGGTTTTACTTGACAAATCCAGAATTGCAATTTAGAGAAACAATCAGCGGATTTGCAAAAACGAGAAGTGTCACTCCCAAAACCGGGAAGTGTCACTTCCAATTCCTGCAAACAAACGGGGCCTAATATTTTAAAAGTCGAGTGTATTATAGAGGAAGAATAAATAGGTAGTAAAAAAGTCCAGTGCTTTAGAGAGGAAGAATAAATTGGTAGTGAAGGTAGATCCGTGGGTAAACAGCGAACTAAAATGTAAAATATATAAAGATTAAGTGAAAAAAAAAACTAAGTGTTTCTTTGGTAAAATATGTGTTTTAGTTTGTCGTTTAGACGTTGTTGTGAAGGTAGTATATTTATTAAAATATACTAGCAATCGTACCTTGGTGTGCAATGGGTACACCAAAGGGAGTGAGAGGTCAATTATGATAAATTTTGATTTTTTTGATATATATTTATGATTTGTACATAAGGTTGAAATATAGAAAGAGATATAGAAGTAGAGAGAGGAAAACATACATGGGCAAAACTTGTTCACATGAGGATTGTCTAATATTGTTTTTGGCATTATTCTTCTATTTTTACGCTATCATAATTCATATTCGATTGCGATATTACAATTGGATACTTGATTCCATTAGGGATATATTTTTCCATTCATCTCTTTGATTTACATGTTTTAGTGTTCTCTACATTGTTAAGTTGTAATATTGGGGAATTTTTAAATTGATTCCTCTTGCAAATGGTTTCTATATTCTCTTAAAGCAAAAAGAGTGAGGCTATTTTGTCCTATAAGTTTGAGCAATCAATGTAAAGAAGGCAGCCAAATATCTAATTAAGAGGTTTAGCATGGATGAAAAATATTCAGTTCATAGGGAGTGTTGACGGGGTTTTGCTGACCGAGTCCGCCAACAGTCATAAGTTGTCACCGGGTACCGGGGTACCGGCCAACTCCGCCTGCAAAAGTTGTCCGGGGAAGTTAGATTCCCCGGGCCTTCAAGCACCTGGGTGTCGGGTCACGACGGTGCGGGGCTCGGTTGGGAGGAGTGACTGTTTTCGAGGGGGATAGCTGGTTTCTTCAACTCGTTCTCTCCGGAGATTCAATAAGATAAGGTTTTCCCTAGCACTCTACACTTAGCAAATAAAATGAAAAAGATCATGCGGGGTTAGAAACACTTCATCTAACTATAGTCATGTTTAAACATTCAGAACATCAATAATACTCTGATATACTACACTAAATACCGAAGAAATACACAACCATCAACTAGTATTTTATCAGTAGCGAGAAAAAAAGGTCGTTAATCTATCTGATAAATCAGAGTAAAAGACATAAAGAACATGAAACATGAAATACCATTAACTCGGAAGCAGGAATGCCAACAACATCATTGCAAAGAATTTCCCCTTCTTTATTAATGTCCCTTCCAGCAAGCACTGGTGTGTGATACAATGATAGCTCCAGGGGAGCGTTTAACTATTGAAAACAGAACAATGGAGCATTGAGCTCCTGCAATTAAAAATGAGAAATTGCCTTTCTATTACTGTGGACAACAAAATCATCAATTTCGTCGACCCTTGAAAATGGGTCGGTCTGGCTATTTATACAATTCTCTTCTAACCCTAACCTTATTTTACATCATGTTTTAATAAAATACAATATCCGGGGGCCGGTACTACCTGCGCCACCCTACAAAAGGCCTTGAGACGGAATAGGCCTGCTATGTCAGGAGAATGATACAAGAATATATAAAGGAAGAATCAGCCTCGAGAAGAGAGCCAGGAAGGAAAAGGAAGAAAGTAGGTCCTGTTGTTCCCTTTTCTTGCTGATATGAAAATACCCTCTGAGGGTTCACTCTATTTATCCCAAACACTGACTCAGCATAGAATAGAATAACAGAAACAAGGTTTTGAAACCTTCTGCACTTTGAGT
>MU224933.1:2010498-2085043 GCA_018584345.1 Thuja plicata
TCTTGGATCCTCTGGCACCTATATTACTTGTTTCATTTTATCATCAGTCCATGGTCTCAACACTTGGATAATTGAGCCAGTTGACTACCAGCCTCAAGGAGCAGTCCACACACATTGCAAGTCCTGCAGGAGTGCCTCATCTCTGCATGAATTTCAATGAGATGTGTTATGGTCCTATGCCTCAGGAGGGAGAGGCTACTTCTTCATCACATGGAGTATCACATTAGTTTTGATCATATGTGGACATGCTCACTGCTAGAGACCATCCTCTCGATAACTAGGATCGATAGGTACAAATAGGTTCTCGCCTATATTTCTTTTTAATTTAATTTGAACACATTTACACAATTTTAATGTTTTTATATCATGTGCAATATCAATTTAATTCATTCAAAATACATGTATGTATGTGCTTGTGAATAGACTATGGGTGGAGAACCATCGAGCTCAACACTAGATGTGATAATTTTTTCCTCGACGCCTGTTGGCACATCTCATGGGGTATAATTAGAGAAATCAAGAGATTAGTGAAGTAAATTTTTGAATTTTTCCTTTAATTAAGTCTTAAATAAACCCGTACATTTCTAAAAAAAATGTGTTGTAAAACATGGGGGTCATGATCCACTGAGAGACACTATGCCCAGTGGTCCACCACTGTCGTTTGTACTGGATGCCAAGCCACCAAAGGTAATTTACTATCACAATTTATCAATGACTTTCCATGTATCAATGAATTTCCATGTATTAAAGCACAATTTAAACCCTTACTATAAATTAGTGCAATTTCCTACACAACTAAATTTGTGAATCTTTGTATATGTAGGTCGCTACTAGCGATACCACACAGATTGAGTCCCAAGAGGGACAAAGACAAGAAATGGATGTCTAGATGGTAATTTTAATTTTTTCTTCATAATTTTATGTAAATTGTATTAAAATATTAAACTTAATTTTTATAGTATTGGTGTTGATCATTTCACGCAGATAGAGTCCGAAGAGGGAAAACACCATGCAACAGGTCATGATGTCCACCAGGACATTGGAGGAGACACAGAAAATGTCATGGTAATAACTTCTTCTCAAGAGTTAATTTTTATAAATGTTATTAAAGTTATGTTTTAAGATAATTTTGAGTAGATTAAACATTGAATTCATGTATATATATTAGAGCCATTAGATTATTAAACTATGATGTTTTTTTAATAGAGTCATTCACATGGTCTTGATTCACATGGACTGAAGAGGACTTTGGACTTCAAGGATGCATGATTTCATGCATATTTTATATTATATACACTTTATGTTTTATGTTGTATGAACACTTGATACTAGGACACTTGATATTTTATGTTATGGACACTTGATATTTTATATTATATACGCTTGATGTTTTATGTTACGAACACTTGATTTTAGACACTTGATATTTACATGGGTTTTATGTTATGGACACTAAATTTTAGACAATTTATATTTACATGGGTTTTATTTACATGCTTTATTTGATGGACAATTTATGTATATATCTATTATATATAATTTGAACATTAAAAGAAAATAACTAAAAGAACAAGATATAAGACAATGTGAAAATTAAAAGCTTCTCGATATTTAAGATAGAATGAATGAACATGTCCTTGGTACTTTTAATAATAAAACAATATAGGTCCGTGCAATAATAAAAAGATTCAGGTCATCAACAAAATGACGTCAGTATAGACTCAAACTAAAAAGGAACTAGCAACCTGCAACAATAGAAAAATATTTAATAAGTAATTAAAATTATGTGGACATAGTAAATATGAAGCCAAAAGCATTTACAAATTTAACTAAACTTAACGAACATTTTGTGAACATAGTAAATTCAACCACAAATTAATGTTTGTGAGTATGTAAATGTAATACCATCATACTTACCATATTTAAGTTGATGACATTCATTAATATTTCTTCAAACAAAATGGTGTCGCTATGGACCTAAAGAAAAATTCAACTAGCAACATGCAATAATAGGAAAAAAATTTAATAAACTAACTAAAAAATTGCGAACATTATAAATATGAAGCAAAATTCAACTACAAATTAATATTTGTGAGTATGTAAATGTAATACCATCATACTTACAATATTTAAAAATAACGTTCATTAAAAGTTCTTCAAACAAAATGGTGTCGCTATGGACCTGGAGCAAAATTTAAGTAGCAACATGCAATAATAGGAAAAAATTAATAAACTTAACTAAAATTTTGTGAACATAGTAAATACGAAGCAAAATTCAACTACAAAGTAATGTTTGTGAGTATGTAAATATAATACCATCATACTTACCATATTTAAAAATAACATTCATTAAAAGTTCTTCAAACAAAATGGTTTCGCTATATGTGGGAAATACAATATGGGAAAGAAAGATACTGAGAGGGGGTGAATCAGATCTTAAAAATATTATCCTTTCAAACAAAACTGATTCACAACCATGCATAAATGAAATTGATCTATCAACTAGTAGCATCCATGAAAGTAAATAAATAACACAAGACACAGAATTTTGGTAATCCAAAAACCCAATAAGGTAAAACTGGGGTGGGGATGCCACCCACAAAAATCTTCACTACTGCAGCAATAAAGTGTGCCTGTTAGGGCTACAAAGTTTGATCACAATATGTAATCTACCTAGTTATAGGTCTTCCCAGTTAAGAGTTACAGATCATTACAATATACCTTGCAAAAGGATTTAAACTTACAACAAAGTAAGCACTCAGCTATGAAATTTAGAAAGGTCTGTTAGAACCACTCTGTTAAGAGATTTCACCTGATACACTGGTTAGAATGTCTCAAGAACTGATCCTTCTTTATGCACTCTGATGCTGATAATAGATCTCCTCTTTCCAATACCTTCTCTGATCTAATAATATTATATGTCTTTACTCTGCTGTTCATTGCTCTTTTACTCTACTAGATCTATGCTTCTTCTTTCAAAATAACCCTTTGTACATCTCTCAAGTACGCATACACTTCTCCTTCTGTGTATTCACTCTCTTCACCATGCTCATACTTTTTAGGGTTTAAAGAAGCAATCTTATATACTTTACGAATTTGGCATCTAGATCTAGATCAATGATCAAGATCAAATGCTTATGCCACTTAGGCATTCCAATTTTCTGATTGGCTCCGTGCAACACATTGGGATCAAATAATTAATGCGTAATTAACTATATTGAAATGATTAAATGCATGAACAAGTCAGCCCAAAATAGTTTACATTCAAGTTTGTGCCATTCCTAACATATATGTCAAAATTATTTTGCTCGGCACATTAAGACTCTGGCACTCGGCATGAACATGATCAACTTTTTCTTGATTGTCGAGTCACTCAGAAACCATTATCTGCTTGACAGCTACTATGCCGGATAGCTTAGCCGTAGTGATGACCAGCTAACGTACCTAGATACATGACTAAGTGTGGGACACTAATGCTCAACAAAACTTAGAGATCAACAATCTCCCCCTTTGATATTAGTGGCAAAAACACACTTATCATTTCTTTATGTCCACAAAATTTTTCCTAAGTACATAACATACTCTCCTTAAGATTATAATTCATACTTACATAGTATACATGCCTTATAAAATATTATGCCTGATTATGCACATCTTTATCTATTTCCTTATCTGATTCCCCCTTATTTTTGTCACTGATAGCTGTAGGGGTTAAGTCATACTTATCCAAAAATGACTTATGAAGCTATAATGTTAGTACAAATGATGTATCCCAACTATCCTTCACAAACTTCATAACTTGTAACTTAATTTCTAGCTTGGCAGCTAGACTTACCAAACTATCTACTGTAGAGATATGAGAATCCCTCTTGACTAATTCATTTGTAGCTTTAAGTTCCTTCTGTATAACCTCCAGATAAGGTATTAAGACAGTCTAAATAGTTATTAAATTTTCTCTTATTCTGCCATCTTTAGCCATAAGCTAGGCTAATCTTCTCTGTGTATGAGTCAACTTGTCAAAATGTAAGGAGCTAGAACTAGCATCCATACTCAATGTACTCCCTGTTTTTGATAGAAAAAGCAGCAAAAGGGTGCTGGCCCATGGAACAGGGGACTAGAAGCACATTAATATCATATTAATGGCACTAGTCGAAGCTTACAACAGTTTACAAGGTTATCACAGACATTAAAAGTTCTGCCTCTATCAAAAACAAAAGTATCAGTTCTACTTAAAAAGATAAAACCAGAGTAAATACTAACATCAGCATCTTCAAAAATATTGTCACTAAGCCACGCAGGGCTCGACCAAATCAAAATACTAAACTTAACAATAACCCCAATAACAAAGTAGGGGAACCGAGGGACAAGCCCAGCCAAAAAAACCTGAACCATAGACAACAACGTTAGTTCTTCTCTCCCAGCTATTTGGATAATAGGGTTCTCGCCCACTCCTCCTGGAGGAATAGGAATAGGTCTTTGTTATCTTCATTTTCTTCCAGTTTGCCATCAGCCAGCTTCTCCTGCACATTACATAGGGTCATCGCCGAGGCATGCATCACCTTCAGAGCAAATTTGTTTGTCGCACTGCATTGGTCCAGCAGGTCCTGTATACCCTTTTTGATCTCTGCAATTTCCTTGTCAATACTCACAAACTTACTTCTAAGGGTGCCAACAAAATTGCTTTTTTCCTCCATTCCAGAGGAGAGGGGTTTAACCTGGGGGTCAGAGTGGGGGCTTTGGAGTGGGGGAGGACTTATAGCTCTCTGGGGGTTGGTCAGGGGAGTATTAGCAATCAGGCTCATATATCCTTTTGAGGAAACATTTCTAGAATTTGTGGAGTGGGAGGCATTTTTTGTCAGGGAGAGCTCTTTGGAGGCCGTCTCCAGCATCTTAATTTTGCATTGTTCTTTGGAAATTTTATTAGACCTCCTACGGTCAGAACTGCTTAGGTCCACCTACAAATTGACCTGGGTTTCCGTAATTTTCTATTTTTTTGGCTTAACCTCCGTCTCCGGAGTGTTGTCAGCCCCTTTCTCTTCCATGCAATCCACAGAGTCTAAAACATATGAGTCAACCATGGAATCCTTCTTATGGGTGGGGATCTTAATACTTTTTTTCCAGGATTTTTTCTCAGACTTCACAGGCCCTTGGGTGATACGGATGGACCGGGAGGAGGAGTTGGAGGTCTTTTCGGCTTTTTCAACGGGCGTTTCCTGGGGCATGATCTGAATAATCAGAGGGGGTTGGGGTGCCGGGGATATGGCTTTGTGAAACTGGAAAAGATAGAGGAGGAGGCCTTGGTGGAGGATAACTCTGTCAGGGTTGCTTTTAATATCAAGGATGTTGCTTTCAATATAGTGCAAAAGATAAAATGGTATGGAAATTAAATCTTTATTCCTAATGTGATTCAAGAAAGGTAAGTGGTAGTTGTAGAACACCATGAACTTACCTTCAAGCGTGAAATACTTCATGATAATGAGACAATTTTTTGGCCAGAAGTCTGGTAGCTCTTCTCTGTTGAAACCCCCCTGTTTCCTGACCGACAGCTCCCCATCTTTGAAAAATTATTTAAGGCTGGTAGGGTCTGCAGTCTGACTAGTCTTTTTGTACTTTCTCCCCACCATAGGGAGCCCTGTAGCCTCAGCAATGACCTCCTTATTAATCTAAAAATGAATGCCTCCCACCGAGACATTTCTATTTTTCCAAGAGGAAACAAATTGTTTAGATATTCTCTCATCATGGCCGCCTTTCATACGTTCCATGAAATCCCAAATTCTAGTTTCCTTGCAATAGTAGGTGACCAGCGGATTAGAAGTAAAGGCTTCATCAATATTATCAGGTTTGATACGTAGAAAATTACCCCCCATATCATAGGTCTGGTCTGCAATTGTCAGAATATCTTTGGGGAGCCGACTGTAGTTGCATGCCATAAAAAACCACTCTTTTTTACAAATCCATTTCAAAAAAGGCTTATACATACCCTGTCAGTTTTGGGGATTTTGGAGATCCGGCTCTGTACTGACAAATCTAATAGATCCCTGGGTAACATTAATTGTAATAATAGCATTACTATCAATAATCGCCAAAAATGCCTTTTTACACTGACAACGATCACACCACACGAACAAAAGGTAATTATTGAACTTTATGGGGCTTTGAGTTTTGTCTTTCATAATCACATAGGTAACTCGAAAATGCCAACACATGATCGAGGAGGGATTCGTAATAAAGATTCTAGCCTGGCACATTTATACAATTGTCTTCATTTCTCCCTCGATGATACGCTGAGTCATCAGAGGTAAATCACCAACTAACAACCAACTATTAAGCTTGGTTTGTTTTAACCCCATTGCCGCCAATGAGTCAACTACCGAGTTTCCCTCTTTGTAGGTATGGTCTATAGATATATATTGGAAGCTCTCCAGAAGCTCAAAGACCTCCAAAATAATGGGTCTAGTCCACCACCCCACACTAGCACCACTCTTAACTGCCTCTATTATTACTTTGGAATCACCCTCGATTTCTAGCTGTCTAAAGTTCATCTATTTTGCAAGTTTAATCCCCCAGAGAAGAGCAGTCCCTTCCGCCTGGGTGATAGTACAGTTATTGATAGGTCCCACATAAGCCAGGAGGCAAGTGCCATGATGGTCTCTCAGCACTCCTCCCCCTTCGTGCCCAAGGTTGTTAACTGCCCCATAAAAGTTTAATTTTATCCTGCCTCTAGGAGGGGCAGTCCATTTGGTGGCTTTTCTGACAGTCATTTTAGTGTTGTCGAACCTGGAGAACCCACTCAGGAGGTTCCAACGTTTCTCTATCTTAGCTTCCAAGGAAACAGGAGGGCTAGATGGGAGCTTCCATTTAGCCATCCTGACATTTTCGCTCAGCAACTTAGTTCCGATATGGAGATAGGTTTCAGGCTGGATGCCTATCTCCCCGAATATCCTGTTGTTCCTTTCTTTCCAGATGGACCATCATATGTGCGGTGGAAGCATACGCCAGAGGAGTTGGAGCAGAGGGTGGTTTGAGGGGGATCTCCATTTAACAAATTGGTGCACCTCACAACCAAGGACACATGAGATACCCAGCCTGTTATAAATTCCTTGCCACATGCTAGTAGCATAGTCACAGTGGATGAAGAGGTGATTAACTGTCTCTTCCACCTTCTCACAAAGGATGCATCTATTAGCCATTGAGAAGCCTCTTTTAGTGAGATTATCTTGAGTTAGGATCTTACCATGCATAAGGGTCCACCAATTTTTTATTATTTTAGGCATGAGTTTGGGGATCCACACCTTCTTCCAATCCCCTGGGTTGCACTCTTCCTTAAGAAGCAGGTTATATGCCGAACTAACTGTGAACGCCCCAGACTAGGTGGGGGTCCAAATAATAGAATCGTCAACCTCAGAAATTCTTATACTAGTCAGGATGTCCATAAGCTCCTTTGCTGAGTGCTGTAGATCTGGTCTATCCCTTAATTTATTAGGTATATCAGTCCAATCACATCCGTTGGTATAGTTGGAAGCTCTAAGACCCAGGGTAGGTCGAAGGAGATCCATAATTGGTTTGATTTTATTACCTAGCTGAGGTTGGTTCATGATCCAATGGTCATTCCAGAATCTAATGGATCTACCATTGCCAATTTTCCAGAAAGGCCCTCTAGCTAGGAGGGCCTTACACTTGCATATATTTATCCAGAGTTTGGAACCACTAGGGTGGTCGCTGTTATGGAACCTTGTTCTGTAGGGGAGGCCTTGAAGATATTTGGTTTCCATAATTCTGCACCATGCTGCTTTTCCCTCAATGAGCTTCCAAGCCACCTTAGTTGTAAGGGCCTTGTTCAACAGACCTATTTTTCTGAGGCCAAGACCACCCAACCTTTTTGGGAGGCTGACAGTGTCCCATTTGACAAGAGAAATCCTCTTTTTTTCTTCATTCCCTGCCCATAGAAAGGTTCTCTAGATTTTTTCCAGTTTTTCGGCCATATTGCTTCTGATTTTGAAGAGGGATAGAAAGTAGACCGGGATCCCCTGGAGGGTAGAAGAAACCAATTGAAGTTTTCCAGCATTTCTTAAAATCTTTCCTTTCCAACTAGCAAGTTTCCTCTGGGTTCTTTCCAGGATAGAGTTCCAAAATTCTAGGGATACTTCTTTGACCGTGAGGGGGAGGCCCAGGTAAGTCGAAGGGAGCGAGGCTGTCAAGCATCTCAAAATTCACAACACCTTATTTTGAACGTCCACTGGAGTATTGAAGAAGAATAACCATATTTTTTGATAGTTAATACATGGACCCGAAGCCCAAGCATAACAATCAAAAGTTTGTTTCCATTGCCTAGCCTCAATAACAGAAGAATATCCGAAGAGGAAAGTGTCATCCACAAACTGTTCCAACACCACTTGAGGGTGAGTGGAAGCAAGTTTGATACCATTTATCTTCCCCATAGCAGAAAGCATACACATAGTCTTGCTAAGCACATCAGCCACCGTGATAAAGAGGTAGGGAGAGAGGGGGTCTCTCTATCTTAGACCTTTCTCAGGGGTAAAATGTCTACCCAGGGAACCATTAGTTAGGATAGAAAAACTAACAGTTTGGGTACATTCTTTTATAATTCTGATAACCTTTTCATTAAAGTTCATTTTAGCTAGAATTTTGAGCAGAAAGGACCAATTAACTTTGTCATAAGCTTTGGAAATATCAAGTTTAAAGGCCATACCTGGGGCTCTGCTTTTGTCCATCGAGTGGATAATTTCATGAGTGTCGATGGCTGCATCCAGAATCTGTCTACCTAGAACAAAACCTTTCTGGGTGTTGCTGATAATCTTGTCAAGGAGAGGCTTGATTCTGCCAATCAGGATCTTGGTGAGGATCTTGTAGAAGGTATTACAGAGGCTAATGGGTCTGAAATCCATCATAGAAGTAGGGTTTTCATTCTTAGGGACAAGCACAATGTAAGTTTGATTATGCTATCTAAGAAGACACCCAGTCCTAAAGAAGTCTCTGGCATCTCTAGTAACATCATTTCTCACAATCTCCCAGTACTCCTGGAAGAAAGCAGGGGGAAATCCGTCTGGTCCAGGGGCTTTGTAAGCTCCCATAGAAAAAACTGCCTTCATAACCTCTTCATCAGTAACCCACTTTGTGAGTATGTCATTATCACCTAGGGTAATAGCACTTTGGATGTGATCAAGAAGCTGATTTTGGAGGTGGTTAGGGCAGCCAGAACCCCTTTTAGAATACAGGTCCATAAAGTAATTAACCGCAACCTGGTTAATTTTTTCCTTTTCCTTGACTTCATTCCCCCCTCATCCAGGAGAGAGGATATGGTATTTCTCTTCTTGTGGATGCAAGAAGACCTGTGGAAAAAGGTCGTGTTCCTGTCACCCTCAGCAAGCCACTAAATTTTGGATCTTTGCTTCCAGTAAATTTCCTCTCTTTTCAAGGTTTCTTGCCACTTTAGTCTAGCCCTCTCCTCCTCCCCCTAGATTAGAGGCAAGAAGCTTTCAGATGCCAGTTGAGCCTGGAGGGAAACAAGGGTTTCCGAGAGATCAATTTTCTCCTTGCGGAAATCACCAAAGTTATGTTTGCTCCACCCTTTGACTTCCTTCCTGATAATTTATAGTTTTTGAGCTATCCTAAACATTGTAGTACCTCTGATATTAGTCTTCCACCAAAAATTAACCTGTTCTCTAAAGGAGGGGTGAGAGCACCACATAATTTCAAATCTGAAGGGCGTTGGGCTGATCTTAGGAAAGTCCAACCAGAAAAGAAGAAGGGGGTTGTGATCAGAGGTAGTTCTAGGGAGAGCCGACAGGGTGGAGTTCAGGCAGAGGTTCCAAGAGGAAGTGGCAAGGACCCTATCAAGACTCAGCTGGATTAGGTGAGAACCTTTCCTATTATTGGACAAGGTGAAAGGGTCTCCCTTCAGAGTAAGGTCAAGAAGGCCTGTGGAAGTAATAAAATCTGCCAGCTCCCCCATACTGTCTGAGTAATCTATAAGGCCACCACACTTTTTAGAGGGGTACAGGGGGGTGTTAAAATCACCAGCCAATAGACAGTTCGCAGAGCCAACCAAAGCAAGTCGGTGGCTCAACTCATTCCATAGAGAGGAACATGCGTGCATGGTGTTCGGAGCATAGATATTAAAGGTGGTCCATTCAACCCCAGACTTCAAAAAGGTGACAGCAAGGAAGTTAGGGGATGAGTTAACCAACTAACCAGTTATTCTATTCAGGTTCCAGAGATTGGCAATACCACCATATGCACCCGCAACTTCAGAATAAAGGAAAGCAGCCCGAGGCCAAAGAAGCGATGCCAGAGTAGCAAAGGTAAGTTGGTAGACATTTTGACTTCTTGTAGGAGATGAATCTCTAGCTTGAGATAAAAAATATAGTGTTTAACATCCATTTGTTTAAGGGAGCTGTTCAAACCCCTCACGTTCCAAGAGAGGCAGTTCATCTCTTACTTTTGAAGCTAGATTCCAGGGTTTGTTTCCTACCTACCGCAACCTCCCTTGTGGATCCTTTCGATCTTCTTACTTGTTCTGAGGGTCTTCCTCTTGGTGTATCCACCCCCACATCTGCCTTTTTATTTCTAATTTTCTTTTTCTGTGTTTTCCATTCCCCCACCTCATCCTCAGAACCATCTGTAGAGCTGAGGGTACTTTTCTTTACCACCTTTGGGGAGTTTTTAGCCCTCTGGATTGGGTCAAGAAGCTCAAGGGATACCACAATATCGGGCTGTTCCTTCCTGGCCAAGAAAAACTTTCTCTCCTCAGGGGGAGGCATCAATGTTAGAGTAGGTTCCAAAACTGTGGCTAACATAGGTTGGGCCTCCTGAACTGTCAGGGTTGGGACTGGGAGAGACCCAGAGCATCCCAAACTCGGCTCTTGGGGGGAGACTATCTCACCTTCTTCCAGTGTCAGCACAATAGATTCTGTATCAAAGGCCACAGGTGACTGCACTCCAGGAACCGTCTCCATGGCCATTGAGGGTGGCTTTGACACCACTGGTTCCTCCAACACTGCAGGGGGGCCTCTGCAATTCCTTTGTCCTTGTTCTATTGCTTCTCTTCTGACTTGTTGGCCTTGCAGGTATCACTAGAGTGACCTCTACATTCACATTTACGGCAAAACAGGGTAGCATTCTCATAGACTAATGCTTGGGTCCATCTACCCAGTTTGGATTTCAATATAACGAACTTGGGCAGGATTTTATTCATAGTGACATTCACACAGAATCTAGCAAACACCAAACTAGATTTAGACCTTGTCACTTGATCTATCATGATGAATGAACCAAAGGAATCCCCAATCCATCGGAAGACCTGCTCATCCCAATACTCGAGTGGGAGGCTCGGGAGGCAGACCCAAACAGGAGCCGATCTAGTTAGGTCCGTTGCCGGATTGAATCCGGGCTTCTACTTCGCAAGGGCTGGATAATGCTTTCCATAAACCCATGAGCAAGACAACACACTGGTCATGTCCTCGAGAGTGGTAAACTTAAACAGAAAGAGCCCACCCGGCATGGTCGAAACCAGGGCCGATCCTTTGATCTTACACTGGTTAGAGACCCATTTTCTGACCATTTCAATGGTAGGTCAAAAATTGAAGAATCGACCCACCGGGGCCAACTGAAAGTTAGCCATCGTGTGATTCACCATAGAGTTCAGGAGTGACAGTTCTGCTCCTTCTTCCGTCTGAACAAAATCAGCCAAAAGGGCCTGTAAGGAATGTTGGGCATCACCGACAAGAGCACTTTTCCAGTTAGGTTTAGGAGATAGCAGGGAATCGGCAGAAGAAGACTCCTTTTGAGATTCCCCTGTTGAATCTGGCATAGTGATCATGATCTGGGGTCCATCAGGACCAACAGGTGGGTTTTCCAGGGGGGCAGCATCACCCCCTGGGGAGGCGGGCATGGGAACCTTCAGTTTGAAAATGAGCTGGGCGGGAAAGCGAACGGATTTTACAGAGCAAACAAACTTTTTGGGATGTATTAGTTCAATGTGTACTCCCTGTTGACTTCAAAGCTAGTTGTAAATTCTCAATGAGATGTTGGTTATCCTTGGTAAAGAATTCTACATCACATAACTTTTTATACAAGGAATAGACATTATTTGCAACTTCTTCAAGAATACTAATAAGAGAAGAAAGTTCAACCTATTTGATAGCAATCTCAGCTGATATCTTCTCCAAAACCTTGTTCTCAAATTTCCTCTCAGACCATTGTAGCAACTTCTCATTTGCCTCAATATTTTTATCATTTACTTTTTGCACAATATTGACTAACTATTCCAAGATTGGTGTTTGTTCATTAATATCTGTTATATCAAAATGTTGATAAACATAACTTTCATTTCATGTAATACTTTCTTTTGTTGGTTCTCCCTCTTCAGTTCCTCTTGTTTCTTCTTCCTCTTCAAAATGTCTTGCAGAGTCTGAATCTACTCATATGTTAGGTTATATGTATCACATTAAGGTATCACAATCACTTCATCCAAAGTGACACTTGGACTTGATGACTTCCTCTTATGTAACTTCTTCCTTTTGAGTTCTGAAGAGCTGATACTTGGTTCAGGAACTATGATATCTTTACCTTTGTCAGTATTAATTTCACTTGCTTCCTTCATCTAAGTCAAGATTACCTGCTGACCAGGTATATTTCCTATATTGGGTCCAATGGGAGTAGATGTTGTAGAGTGTGATAGATCCACCAACACTTGTATAGCCTCTTGTTCTATAGGCTTATTTGCAATCACTTCCATCTTATCTCCACTCTCTAACACTATTTGTACAACCTCTAAAATAGGTGGATTTGTATTGATTACCTCCTTTTTTTCCTTCTTTCTCTCCATAGTGCCAACCTTTAAAACCGTAGTGATTCTGGACTTAGCTTCTTCATAGTTTCCAAATCGTTTCACTGTACTATCAATTTATTCTACCAATAGAGCTATTATTGCTGTAGATGTCTCATAAATATTTACTTCATAAGGTAATGGCCTTAGCCATGATGCCCTCGGCACTACTGCCTGCACATAGGTGTAATCTGAGTCTACTAGGAAAAAAACATCCTCATAATGTTTTTCAATTAGTGAACTGGGAATTCTACTCCTTAATCTCATCTTTTCCTTGAATTCCACAAAATATGTTCCCATGACATTGTCTAAATTATCACCTAATTTCTGAATAAATGCATTGATTTTCTGAGTGATAGGTTAGTCTGTTTTCCACACTATGTTTCCAAAAGAAGGAAATGTACTCTATATGTAGAAAAATATGCAAGTGAGCAGAAATCCAAACTTACATACTGAGTTATTTTCCTTCTTGATTTAAGCTAGGTTCTTAGCTAGTTGCATCCATTGAAGCTCGGTAAGGTCATAGGTATGATGCTTCTTCACAAATTTCCAAGCCTGGTCGACTGCAATGCAAGGGACACTGTCCAGTCATCTTGACTGATAAAACTTATGAGCTATAACCCTCACTACAAAATCAAGCTCCAAATCTGTAATTGTGGATATCGTCATCCCTCTTTTATTCCAAATGGCTCTAGTAAGTTCTTCAATGTTTTCTTTACTCTGACATTTCATAGTTTTCTTCCCGTTTAGAATTGGATAACCTGTTACTCGATGAATGATCTCTTGTGTTATCTTGACTGGTCCATTCTCTAGCCATATGCTCATGTCATGTATTTAAATCAAAAAGATCTTGATCCATTCCATTCTAGATTCCCTCAGAAAGTCTAGGGCACACGTTAACCCTCTCTTAGCTATGTGTCTATGTTCATCTTTTAGGGCTCAATCTGTGCACAATTTGTTGTAAGATGCCCTAAGCTCGTGATCTCCAAATTCACTTATTTTACACATGTAGCATGACCTTATATCATAGATCATAAGTACCTTCAATGGAATTGACAATAGGGCTCTAGTCAGATCACCCTTGATGGCACTCTAAGGAACTTCTTAGAAATTAGGAGGCGCAAATGTGTCACTCCTTAGTAATTGAACATTTAGCAACTCCTTCTCCATTCTCTTAGCTGGTGCAGAAGAACTTGCAGCCATTTTCTCCAAAAAATATAGTTTCAAGGATCACAAACAAAGTACCTTGGCAAGTAACAAAATCTGTACTTTCTACCCAAGAGGTTGCCAACGACACGCTGTAGAAATCTTTGAAAATATTTTCTGAATTCAAGTTCACAATTGCACAATCGCTCTTATGAAATTCTTAATCATATGGTGAGAAGAAATAAAATAGCTCTTTCCTTTATATAGACTTCAACGGTTGAAAGTTACATCAGCATTAAATGTTCTTTCCATTGAGTGAGTGCCAAACAACTATCCTCGGCCAATTCTCAAAATTCACTTTCCACTCGGTCGTTAAACAAAACTTACTCGGCATACATTAGAAATATACTATTGCTCGACACCTATAGTGCATTTTGACTTTGCTCACTACATAACTCACAATATATCCTGATGCATCTTATCATATACAAATATGGACTATTTCACTTTTATATGTTAGGAACTAATAAAATATATGAGATATAAACATATTTCCTTACATACCTTTCTTTGCTTAATTAGTGATGGTGGGATCACCTGATCCATTGGATTGGGTGACCTCAGCTTCAATAGCTTCACTTCTGCATGGTTCTGATTTCCTTATCCATGTCTGGTTCATTTGTGCTCTAATCTGCTCAATAGTGGGAGAAAGTACCCTTGTTTTGCAATCTTTCCTAGTATGACCAATTTTCAAACAATTATAGCAAACTAGGCTTCCATTCATACAACTCTTAGACTTACCTCTGAAATGTGTCTTTATGCAGTTTTCTGGAACATGTCCATACTCACCACAGTAATGATAGCTATGCCATGTGTTATAATCCCAATTGTAAGTGTTACCCTTCCTTGGTGCTTTTGCTTGTGCCTTTGATGTCCATTGTTTTTTAGCATTAGATCTGCAATCTTGTGCTCTATGTCATAATTTTTGACAATTGTAACAATACCCATTGAATCTAGGTGTGGGAGGTGCATTAGTTTCATTTGCCCAGAATTCATGTGCTTGATGTCCAAACTTCTTACAGTTAAAGCAATAACCATTGAACTTAGGTTTAGGATTGGACTTACCATTCTTGCTTCGGCAGATGTTTGCTATGTGTCCTAATTTTCCACAGTGATGCCATACAAGCTTGTTTTTCTTTGACTTTGCATTTCCTTTTTCACCAATCTTAGATGATTCTCCTTTTTTAGTAGATGTCTAATGTTCGATGTGACCTAATCTAGAAGTGTATTTAGATCTCCTTGATCTTCCATCAGATTCTCAAAATGAGTCGAAGCTTCATTGGGTCTGTTCAATATTTCATTTTGTTGTTTCTCAGATCACAATTTAGTTTTCAATTGACTATTCTCAGATCTCAGACTCATAATTTCCATGTATTTCCTACTGATCTCCTGATTTGCAAGTAGCAGTTGATTCACCATGTCAACCTGATTGTTTGTCATCATTTGTACTTCATGTGTCCTTTCATCAAGTCTGGTAGACATCATTCTTTTTTATTCTTCAGCCATAGCTTTGTCATCTTCAGCTTTCTTCTTTTGTTCCACTACTTCACATAGTCTTACTATTTGCGTTTCTTGTTCCCTTTTCAGGTTTCTGACTTCTTCACATAATGTATTGTTCCTTTCAAGTAGATCTGCAATTGTTGCATCGCTCTGAGTAGAGTTTCCATTATGAAATAGATTTGTAATGTCTTCTTCCTAATAGTGAGTATCATTCATTTGTTTGGCCAAATCTTTCCTTTCTTGCAAGGACTTCTTTAGTTCCCGTCTTTCAGTTTCAAGCTGATGTAATGCTAGCAGAATTTCAATCTTTTGATTCTCAATGACTTTACCCCATTTGTAAATATCCATCTCAAGATCTGTACTCTCAAGCTGATTAAAACCTTTTGTAGGAGAACTGCGCTCTGATACCAATTGTTGGAAATACAATACCGGAAAGCAAGATACTGAGAGGGGGGCTTGAATTAGATCTTAAAACTTTTATCCTTTAAAACAAAACTGATTCATAACCATGCATAAATGAAATTGGTCTATCAAACAGTAGCATCCATGACAGTAAATAAATAACTCAAGACATAGAATTTTGGTAACCCAGAAACCCAATAAGGTAAAACTAGGGTGGGGATGACACCCACAAAAATCTTTACTACTACAGTAATAAAGTGTGCGTGTTAGCGCTACAAATTTTGATCATAATATGTAATCTACCTGGTTAAAGGTCTGCCCAGTTAAGAGCTACAGATCATTACAATATACCTTGTAAAAGGATTAAAACTTACAACAAAGTAAGCACTCGGCTAAGAGCTTTAGAAAGCTCTGTTAGAACCACTCTATTAAGAGATTTCACCTGATACACTGGTTAGAATGTCTCAAGAACTGATCCTTTGTTATGCACTCTGATGCTGATAATGGATCTCCTCTTTCCAATACCTTCTCTAATCTAATAATCTGAGATGTCTTTACTCTGCTGTTCACTGCTCTTTTACTCTGCTAGATCTATGCTTCTTCTTTCAAAATAACCCTTTGTACATCTCTCATGTACACATACACTTCTCCTTCTGTGTATTCACTCTCTTCACCACATTAATAGTTTTTAGGGTTTAAAGAAGCAATCTTATATACTTTACAAATCTGGCTTCTAGATCTAGATCAACGATCAAGATAAAATGCTTATGCCACTTAGGCATTCCAATTTTCTGATTGGTTTGTGCCAAACATTGGGATTAAATAATTAATGAGTAATTAACTCCATTGAAATCATTAAATGCATGAACAAGTTAGCCCAAAACAATTTACCTTCAAGTTTGTTCCATTCCTAACATATATGTCAAAACTGTCTTGCTCGGCACATTAAGACTCTAGCGCTCGGCATGAACATGATCAACTTTTTCTTGATTTCTGAGTCACTCGGAAATCATTATCTTCTTGGCAACTACTATGTCGGATAGCTCGGCCTATACTTGATATCTTGGCCGTAGTGATGACCAGCTAACCTACCTAGATACATGACTAAGTGTGGGACACTAATGATCAACAAAATTTAGAGATCAACACTATATACCTAAAGCAAAATTCAACTAGCAATATGTAATAATAGAAACAAATTTAATAAGTAACTACACTCTTTTGGAAAACATAATTATGAAATCAAGAACATGTACTTAAGGGGATAGATAGGATGATGGCTTGCAAGGATATCTTAAGGGGAAGTCTTAAGGGGACGTCTTAAGGGAAAGTCTTAAGGGGATATCTTAAGGGGATATCTTAAAGGGTGCAAAAATTGGGTTGAATTAAGGGAACGTCTTAAGGGGATATCTTAAGGGGTGCAAAAGTTGGGTTGACTTAAGGGGATATCTTAAGGCGAGCAAAAATTGGGTTGACTTAAGGGGACGTCTTAAGGGGAAGTCTTAAGGGGATATCTTAAGGGAATGTCTTAAGGGGATATCTTAAGGGGAGAAAAAATTGGGTTGACTTAAGGGGACGTCTTAAGGGGAAGTCTTAAGGGGATATCTTAAGGCGAAGTCTTAAGGGGATATCTTAAGGGGTGCAAAAATTGGGTTGACTTAAGGGGACCTCTTAAGGGGATGAATGTATTTAAATAGATATATACACATGTATACTTACTTGTGTTTTAATAGATATATACAAAGGTATCAAAAAATTCATAAATACACATGTATACTTACTTGTGTTTTAACTTATTCCATTGTACCACAAGCCTCAATTTTCTGCAATGCATACATAATAAGCTTATGACATGTTAAGGTGATGTAAAAATGAAATAAATTATATATGAAGTTATCAAAAATTATAGAAGTACGCATATATCTAAATACATGTATATACTTATTCCATTGTACCATTTGCATCCTCTATTTTCTGCAGTGCACCTATAATCCTCTCATGTTCTTCCATAGAAATTGACCACAAATCTTTCTTAAATGGTCTCCCATGATATCTTGATAGCTTTATATTAGTTACCAAAATAAAATGCGAGTAGTGTATAATCTTCTTATGTTTTTCAGTCTTCGAATGAAGGCAAACCATTCTTCCTTGTTAGATATTTTCTTAACCAGGTGCCAACAACCACCACTAAAGCTGTAGGATAATGAAAGCCATCATCATCTTCTCTAGTTTGTACTAACTTATGTTTGGTCTTAATGCATCTAGCCAACCAATACTTTATTTCCTCTTCATTGTTCTCAAGTGCAACACCAACATACACATGTCTTGCAAATTGAAATATAAATTGACAATAATTAAATTACCATATATTTTAATTGTAAAAAAAATCCTTATACCAATATTTGAATTCAAATATAAATTGATATAGAAAATACAATTACGTTCTTGTACAAGATCTAAAAGACGATCGTAGCCCTTTGATGCAAATATTGGATCATTATCTTCAAGTGTTGTTTCATTTTGCTCATATGTTTGATCAGGTGTTAGCAATATTTGCTTCCACTCTTCGACCCATTCTTTATTCTCGCAAGAATTCCAATCACCTGAAATACAAAATTGGAAAAAACATACAAGCTCCCTTATCCAAAAAGTCCATGTGCTTGCATCTGAACTTTTAAATGAATGCCATGATGTTGATCCACTAATTGTCTGACAGTCAAGTCTATGTGGAATGTCATTTTTTTTAATTAATGAAAAATATCATTTAATTGTATGGTTCTTGTTTGATGCTATAGATTATCTTGAATTGCACCAATCTACAATAGCAGGTGCATCTTTAAATTTAGCTTCATCCTCAAATTTTAATTTCTCTCTAGCCAAATTTCTCTTCACGCATGCACCAACTCCATCATGTTCTCCTTTACCATGTCCAGCTTCAAAAAACCTCCACATATTTGGTATATTGGTTTCCTTGTAAGCACTACTAATCCAAAAAAATATTCAAGCATTCTTAAATTGACCTATACAATTATCAGACCATATAAGATGTTCTATCATGTGGATTTCTCGTTCTCATAAATTAATATAAAATTTGTCAAAACAATGTTGAAAAAAATCTGTCGAGTGCATCCGATTATCAGTTAAATAGAAATGATACTCCCTCACGATTCTTCTATTATCCTCTACAATATCATGTGCACATCTATAAATAATATGAACAAACATAGACACTTGCATTGAATTGTAGTATTGGTCTTAAGTTTCCTCTTGTGGAGCAAGAGTATAATTTTTTGTAAAGTTGACCACTGATAGTATAGTACCAATTGGAAATTTATTTCTACATGTGTGGAATTGACCATCAAGCAATCTATCATATTGAGAGTGTTTCACGTATTTTCGAACAATCTTACTCTTGAATTCTAAAATGAATGCATGTACACTAAGTTTTTCTGTGATTAATTCACATCTTTCCAATTTTTCCATCTTTTAGAGGATACTCAATATTCTTAAATCTTTTAACATCCACTAATTGTTGTCCAAAATCATTTTCACTAATTTTGATGCATGCAATGTCCAATTAATAAAAAAATTTCACAACTAGTGCATTGTCTAGAAATACATGAACTTAAGAAAAACATTTCCCCATTTGATCTTTCATAAAACAAATTTGCTACAACCTCCTTCATTGTCTCAGGTGGTATATTAATGTCACAATTCTCCGTAATCTTGTTAGCATGTAAATTACACCGTATATATTGAAAAACATCATAGTGATAATGAAATTGAACATATGTTTTGCAACAACAATATATTCATTACTTATTGATTTTCACATACCAAGGCTTGCATTTTTCAAATGTTCTTTGACTAAGAGTAATTTTTCCAGGCAACACAACCTCATCTAAAAATTTCTTATAAAATTCAGTTTTTGTTGTGTCTAATAAGTGTTTTGGATGAGGATCACAAATTTTACACCCCATAATTTCAAAACATCTCTCGCATTAGATTAAACCCTTGTATTATCATGTCAATACTTTTCAAGTAATGATTTGATTTCAGGACTCAATTTCATGTCAGATCATGGGAGTCTACCACTAAAACTCCAACAATTGTTAATTGGATCATTTTCAATACTTGATCTTCTCCTTACTGCTGTTACCAATGTTTTAGGATGCATTTTTTAAATTCCACTAATCATTTTAACCATTTTTTTATCCAAAGTGTTTTTATTGACTATAGCAGTTGTTATGACTCGTCGTGCTGCATTGCTATCTTTTGATCTACCCATTTTTCCAATAGATTGAATGGCACTAGCAACAGTAGATATAACATGTTTAACAGATGAATCTCTCATATTTTGTTTCACTTTAATGCCTTATCTTTTCATTGCGTTTCTCATTTTCCACATTCTCATAAATTGAATCACAAGTTGACATTCAAATGTTAATTTTTCTGATAGAAAAATTCTTTGTATATTTTATTAGCATATTTTGTTATCTGCCGTGAAGAAAGATTACTAGAAAGACAATTCAAAATATTACTTTCAATATGTAAAAATTATTTTTCATTTTCATTATGGAAAGGAATTTCATTTCTCTTTGCATCAATATTAGGAGTATTTTCATTTGCATGAACATTAGGAGGATTTTCATTTGCATCAACAAAAGGATTTTCATTTTCAACGACATTAGAAGGATTTTCATTTTCAATGACATTAGGAGGATTTTAATTTGCATGAACATTAGGGGGATTTTCATTTGCATCAACAAAATGATTTTGATTTTCAACAACATTAGGGATATTTTCATTCGCAACAACAAAAGGCTCTTCATTTTCAACAACAATAGGGAGATTTTCATTTTCAAATTCTCTAAGTTGTAAAATATGATTATGCCTCATTGATTGAATTTCATCTCTAGAATATGCAAGTAATAAGTCTCTATAAATATTATCATCTATTATCATAGGTTGAGTATCATTCAATGGTGAATTCAAAGACGTACCCAGAACATCACTACAAGGTGCATTCAATGACATGCTTGCATTCACCTCTTTCATATTTGCATATTCTACATCCATTGTATCTCCCATGGTATCTTTAATGTTTGAATCTTCAATTGTTGTGGATCCTGAAGCTTCATTACTATTCATTTCACGCATCCTCATTCTTCTATGTCTTTGACATTTAGCCTCTTTCTCTTTCTCCACTTGAATTTCCTCATCAGTCATAACCCTCCTTTGTTTCATTTTTTGACCTGTTTACATCCCATGATTAATAATTGAAATCAATCACAAGAGTGTATTCAATAGTTTAAACTTGAAAAAAATTGTTCAAGATGCTCCCAATCATTGATGCTTTCAAATGGAGAAGTCTTTGACATTTAGCCTCTTTCTCTTTCTCCACTTGAATTTCCTCATCAGTCATAACCCTCCTTTGTTTCATTTTTTGACCTTTTTACATCCCATGATTAATAATTGAAATCAATCACAAGAGTGTATTCAATAGTTTAAACTTGAAAAAAATTGTTCAAGATGCTCCCAATCATTGATGCTTTCAAATGGAGAATGGAATAGTCAATAAACAATGTAAAAACTATCCAAAACCTGTAGAATCGATCATCATCGACCATACAAAATGAGACGAGGTGACGTTATGAAATAGGGTGACGTTTCATTTTTAAAATGTCACCCCGTGTTATAACGTGAACCCGTGTTCTAAAATTGAAATAAACCTCACCAATAGTGGTTCGGGTTTAGCTTTGGGAAAGGCTTGGTCAATCGGCTCTTGACTTTGGATCTGGTTTGACCTCAATGTTGAAGGTCATGTCCATATGCAGACACAAAACTCACTTTGGCCACAAATTGGATTGTGTTTTCTGAGGAATTTTTTGACGAAAAACAAACCCAGTATAGATCAGACAATGAAGATTCATAATATGTAATATTTCTATTTTTCTATCATTTTGTACTAAAACAGGTCTATAGAAAAGAGAATATAATTTTTTTGTAATTTTAATAACTTTTTTTATTTTAAAGTTTATTGAAAAATAAATTATGTGACATCAAACTACACATAATTCTACACACTTTATTTATTTGTTTTTTAAAATCACATTTTTAGGGCAAATTATGCTTGCTGTACATGAGGTTTTATAAACAACGATTGAGCCCAATATATAATTAATAAAAAAAAAATATTTAACATAAAGAATATGGAAAAATATTCTCATCAATCTTAAATGTGCTAATTACCATTTCCCAAAAGGTTTTAGATAAATAGTTTCATTTGAGTCTGATTTCGCTTTTCGTACACACGCATGGTATAGTCCTAAAACAGTGACTTTTAAAATGAGGGTTTTAGTAATCCCTATTGAAATTTGAGATTTATCATCTGATTATTTTAAAAAATAACATATTTGGAAAGAAGACTTTGAATCCTAAAATTTTATATTAGTGACTTATTGGAAGATTCCATGGCTAAGTGACTCAAATCTTTAGGTCAAATAGGATGAATTTGAAAAATAGGAAAAACATTTCCACTTTTTGGCCAAAAAGTGGACTCAACTTCTTGCTGGCACCCAGATACTTGCAACATAATTGTTAGATGGGTTAGTTTAAAAATAAACTTAGTAAGGCTCCTCTTCCTGTCTTGGAAGACTTCATTGTTCCTTTTCTTCCATAGAAACCACAAAACTTCAATAGATAAAATAGACTAGAATTTGTTTAACTTTTCATCATATGACTCAACATAACTAGCCAACACTTAAATCCAAGGAAACAAAGGGAAGGAATTCCAGAAGAAAGGAGAACCCAAAAAAATAGACCAAACAATTTTAGCAAATTGACATTTAAAAAAAATATGTTCCACATATTCAAGCATATTACATAATAGACATGATCCAAGATTGAGACCCAAAGAAGACAAAACATCACCTACGACATTCTGTTTCAAGCAAGAGAAGCCAATGAAAATAAATCTTTTTAGGTTCAACTGGTTGGTGCCACGTAAGGTTAAGTATCATAAATTTTAGGATACCTTCTTCACATAAAAACCTTTCACTCTAATTCAAAAAGGCACAGGGGGATTCTTCCTAGGCAAAATCTTATAGGTAGATTCTTTTATTGATCACCTCAAAGGGCATGATGTCTCTTTCTTTTGTGATGTTTGTACTCAATATTTATGAAGCCATGGTAAAAGTTTAAAAGTTCAAAATTCAAAATACCAAAGATGTCATTTGGCTCTAAACACACCCAACAAGACAAGGATGCAATAAAATTCAACTTCCAGATATTCATAAAAAGTTGAGTTGCATAATCTTACCTAATCCATTCATTTTTGAAATAAATTTGTACAAGTCCAGAAAGGAAAAAACAATGAAAATAAAATATGGGGGACTACTAATTCTCATCCCATGGACAAAAGACAATTTACTTAAAAGATAGAAATAAAGTAAAACAAAAGACGTAGGAAGCCCTACCTGACCGGACAATGAAAACATGAAAATGGAGGAAATAATTTGCACACTACATGAAACCAAATAAGGCTCCATACAAAATGAAGCAATCACGACCCAAATTCAATGAACAATTTCCCACAAGAATCTCATTCCCGAGGCATTCCCAACAAGAAAAATACAAATTTCTCAACAAGATGGTTGGAGTAATTTTTTCTGTCCAAAATGCATAAATGCGAAATGAAGTCTAATTCTTCACTATAAAAGTCAATTTTGGCTAAAATACAAAAAAGGCACTAAAAATCCACTAAGAAAAAAAAATTAAAATTAATAAAATAATCCAATTGCAACAAGGATCAAATTAACTCAACTCTCAGCAAATAGAGGAGCACTATAGAAAATTGTTGAAAAATCATAAATCAACCAATAACAATTCAACTTAGCAATAAAATATAACTCAATCACGACATTTTTGTTACTCTATAATGCACAAACAGACACTAGTATGATCATAGTAATGCAAATGAAGTCCAGACTTCACCCTGGACATGGTCTGAGATGTATAATATATCAATACGGGTACACAATCCATACATGGACGATATTGGCTAAAATCATAAATGGTCAATGCAACTATCTCCTATGTCAATGGGGGAGGTAAGACATGCTCAAACCTGCAACTCAAGTAGAGATGATGTCTGGTACTTGTTCAATAAAAAATGCACACATCAAGTGTAACTGCTCACAATATAAATAGTCAAAGCACATGCATATAATATCCAAAGTGCGTCTAATAAAATGAAGCTCAAGACAAGTCGTCATTCGTATGCATTTTAATGTTAAGAGGTCATTCCATTTTATATTTAATCGTTAATGTACATCATAAGAAATATTTTGTTTACTTTAAATTATTAAATAATTATTTTACAACATTTAATCATATATGATTGAAAACTCCAAATAAAATATTCATCAACATGATAAGGCACATTATCATGGAGAATCAATAACAACATCGTGATAGTCAAAATAAGATAAACAAAATCAAAGTATCTTCGTATATGAAATAAAATAGATACCATCATAAAATCATAAGTGATATAAAAAATAAACACAAAAAGTACTACAATCAGATGCATCTCAGAATGCCAATATAAAATCATAACATGAGAACAGTCATAGAATATCATAAAAGAATTAATATTTGATCTACATATCCAAGAGAATAGTAAGTCAACATAACTCTAAAATTTTGGCACCCCAAATTAGGTAAGGAATAAGCTACACCACCATGGTTCTCACAACTGGGCATAAGGACATAAGAAACTTGTTGATGCAAAGGAAAAAATTAGATCACCCGAATGTACCAACCTATCACAAGTCCAACATGATCATACACTACAAGAATATAGCCACGCAAGCATATAGTGAGCTCAACCAATCACATAAGGCAACAAGAAAGCGTCGAGAGCTAGAAAAAGGTATCGCAAGAGATCTCATCAAACTTCAAAGAGTCACCACCACAACATAAAATCTGTGATACATCCATAAGGATTGCATGCAAAAAAGAAAATGGGAGAAGCACTACACCTACCAAGCATCATCAAACTTTATGTGATACTTCAAGGAAAAAAATTCATATTAAAAGTATCATTAGTCAATGCAACCATTTCATTTACATTTTTAGGCTCCTATTTACAAGGGGTAAGATCTCTTTCATCCAACATTAATATAGTGGATATGAAAACACCAAAATGGGGTTCAACTTAGGCAAGCCCCTATATATCACAAGATTTTCCCTTCTTCTCTGTGTGCATGTTACATAACCTAAAGTCAAAATTTGTGGAATAGTATTGAGAAGACAGAGATATATAGATGCAAAATTTGAATAGGTGGAAATCCTAGGTCTATGCTAATTTGCATACATGATCAATAATTTTTGGTTGATTGTTGGAGGGAACGATCTACAAAACATAGTCATCCAGAATCTAAATTTTAGCTACAAGAGGAAACTTCGTGCGTCTAGGGTGTCTAGCAAACATGACTGACATGTTTAGTTCTTTATTTCAATGACATGTTTCTCTCCTTTTCTCTTTTTTGTATTTTTACTTCTGTGTTTATTGTTTGATCTATATCTATCTATTTAAGTTGTCCATTATGTCAATTTTGCATCACTAGTTCTTGCATATTCATATCAAATAATATCCAATCACATTGAATCATTCAAAGGGAAACAATTAGCTAAGCTCTCCTTAAGGAATGAAGTTGAGCTTAATTGATTGTTCCCCGAATGAAACAATATAACAATTGGAAATGGATCTCAGTTTGAATTTCTAGGGTAAAGATCCCATTTCCCAATATTTCACATGGGCCCTACCTATATTTTGTGTTAGAAATGGGGAAAAAAATGTAATATAAGAAATAATAGTATGCACTAGCTAGTTCCCAACCATAAGCCACTAATGAATTTTAGGGGCTAAATCATTTGAGTTCTCATCATATTGAAGGCTTTATTTGTACATCATTCACATCTAGATCTATACATTCATCGTAGGAACATTTGCATTACTAAGATCTATTCTAGGTTTTATCCTTTACATACATTTCCACAAATTGAGCGAGAAGAACATATTATTTCGTGACATTACAAATAGTCCTTACAAAGTTCACTCTAGGTTACGTGCACTTAATGATTTCATGTCTCACCTCATAGACATGTGACACATGTTGAAAACATAACATGATTTTAAGGGGCATCTCCAACCCCTCTTGTCCACTTAAATTAAAATTCAAAAATAAATACATATCCATGCATGCACATTAGTTTGACTTGACTTGTAGTGAAAGAGGATTGCTTAAATTAAAATTCAAAAATAAATACATATCCATGCATGCACATTAGTTTGACTTGTAGTGAAAGAGGATTGCAATGGTGATGTCATAGATATTGTTCTTTAAAAGAGTATTAAAAATAGTCCCAAAAATCATATACAAGTGATGTAGAGGGAAAGAATCTGAAGAAAAGAGAGGAAAGAGATAAAAAGGTAAGAGAGGGGCAAACACTATTTTATTTCTAACACCACATCGAGGACATTGTTTGTGCTTATAGACAAGTGGCTAGTCTATTTGTTCTCAACTTCATAATGGAACTTGGTTGTTAGAAATCCTCCTATTCATATAATTTCTATTGATAAAAAAAAAGGATAAAGACAGAAAAGATAACAGTATAATTAGTAGACGAGAGTCAATCCCTAAATTATGGTTGGGCAGTCCCTTTGACATATAAATAATGCCGCCTCTAACTAACATTACAATAATTGTTTACGTATTTGGTCACATATATTTTTGCTTAAAATTGTTCACATATACTATAGCCCGAAATGTTTTAATAACTAATATATGTTATTTTTTTAATAAATTAATTTAAAATTGCACAACTCATTTGAAGATTGGGATGGCTGTGGAAACATTCCCACCACTCAATTCACTGCATTGTTAAGTGCGCCATTTCACAAAAGTGTCTGAATATTAAAGAGGGCAAACTGAAATGCACAAAAAAAATAGTGTCAAGAACGGACGCAATGGGAGCGAAATATTAAATTCATGGAAAATGAAAACAAACACGTATTGTAATGACTGGATAGCAAGGTCGAGGCATTGACGGTGGTTTCTCTCCAAATGGATTATCAATGAAAAATGTTTTTTCCAATTACAAAAGTAGGGACGCATACAATTATTGAAAAAATTTATTCGAACAAACAATCAGACATAAATAAAAATTCTCTGTTGAAATCCACACTGCTTATCGTGCAGCTATACTTCGATTCCTGAAACATATATTTTTCTTCACATCACAACTGCAGCTAATACCACAGCTGTTACGATGTTTCCAACAGGGGAAGCAAAAATGTTCGAAACTGCACTGTTCTGGGTGGGATTCGAACTCGGGCTTGTCTTCGTAGTTGGAGAGCCAGAAGGGGAAGTAGTAGGGACCTCTGAAGCTGTCGGAGAAGGGGAAGCTGTAGGAGCCCCTGAACCTGCACACACAACAAACACTTGAATATTAATAACAATCACTGTACACCTTGTGAATTTGCATCTCAACAGAAAACAAACCGGCCAAATTTTTACCCTGGCATTGGCTAACAGGTGGCGTGGTGACTTTGCATTCTCCGGGCAGGGCGAGAGCTCGAGTCTGATTAATTGAAATCCCCAGCGAATTATTACCAGTGAGCAGCTGGCACAAACAAGGAGCGTTATTCGTGACAACAGAAGAAAGGGAGCTGCAGCAGCCCTGAGAAGGGGTCGTGGCATTTCCTGAGATATAATTGAGACACGGTGATAAGCTCACAAGGGCGGTGGTACAGCTGGACTGCGCCATCACCCCCTGCTTTCCCACAGCAGCCATGAGGGCTACTACGCTCAATATTACCACAATTAATGGCGTCTTAGTTGTCAGTGTTAGTCTTGATCCTGCCATCGAACTTAAAAACAAATCAAATCTTGCTATGCCGCGCAGTAGAAACAATCGCAGGCTTCACAATCTGCTGTATCCAAACGGAGTGTTGTGTGTGTTCTGCAATCGAATAGAAAGGGCGGGATGTTTTATAGGGAAATTCAGGGACCGACGATAAGCAGTAGAGTGGGTAATAAAAAATGGTTGGTCACCAAACCAAGTTGCTGTGCAATGGGTGTCGAAAAATAGATTATTCCTTACGCGTGCTTTGACTATAACAATCTTTTCCTTAACGGTTTAGAAATAGAGAAGTTGTGTACTCCTATATCGGCGGTGGATATATTCCATGGCAGTAACTGGATTTGAATAAACTCCTTTTAATATTGAGAAGCAGATATATTGGTAGCCAATCGCTCTACCTAGCAAGAACGTAGCAAACGAAACTCAATTTTAAATTGTCTGATGAGTTGGCTTTGACGTCAACACATTATATGCTCAATCTTAGGGATTTTACTGATAATTTTACATATCTTTATATACATATATTTTATGCATACGTATTGTATATATTTGCTTGGAAAGCATATTTATTAATTTATCAATATACGTGTCTCACTAGGACCATCATCTATTTGGATTTGATTGTCTATTCACCCTTGTTCATTTTTGAGAGTAGAAATGATTCCTACTTTTTAAATGTTCATTTCCAGATTTCAGTTTGCTCGCTATTTTCTCATCCCAGGCTAGCCAGCTACATATTTTGTACAATTTGTGTTATGTACTAGTAGCACAATCAACTTACCTAGCTTAGACGATGGAGTTGTTACTATTGACATTTTGATCAGGATCAAGAGACAATCATGGGAAAATGAAATAGACAAGTTGGGCTAAGGCTACTCCATTGCCTTGGGTTGAGAAAAAGTGAATTGAACTACCGATTCATTCTCAAACTAACTATGATATATGCATCGGGCAGTCAATCCCCTCTTCTCAAGAATAGTTTTCTATCATTTTCCCTACTATTGATGCAGGGGCATCACCTCTCTTCTCTCGTAATTATAAAATTTTCCTTTATCTCTATTATGTTATTTTAATTTGTTTTTACGGTTTTGTTCGTGTAATAAAAGCCATATGTTTAAGGGAATAAAACCTTTCCCTATTTTTACGGAGTCGGTGGTTGATGTCACTGGGCAGTTTCACAGTTTACTGTCGCCACAACGACAGGAGAATAAATTTAACCAAACCGAAAGGGAGGGCATTTTGAAGCCAAGATTGCTGGAGATCGGGGTTGGTGGGCACTGGGCAGAGAGGAAGGAATTAGTGTAACGGGTTGGAACCAAGGCAAGAAGCATCTATTATAATCCAGGCATATTGGCAGAAAAGAAGAAGTTGCAGTCAACGGTGGAGGACAGAGTGTTGTGTCGAGGGAAATTGTGAAACTTTCTTCTTCTTTTTTTCCCCTTTTTAAACATGCTTCTGTTGAGTGTGAAGAACGATTTCTTGAAATCATGGTCTTGTAAAAGTTCTGTCAAAAGAAACATTGAAGAATAGTCATAAAGTAGATTTTGTGCATTCTTTCTTCCTCTGTCAGTTCTAATTTTGTGCATTCTTTCTTCCTCTGTCGGTTCCAATCCTGTATGTTCTATTTTGTTAGTTGTAGAGCATAAAATGTGTGTTAAAACATGTGTGAAAGCCCTATTATAGGAAACTTATAGCGATTAGTTAGAAATTCTTATAGAGCATCATTTTTCTGGTCTTTCTTCCTTCTATTTGTCCAGTTTTGACAACCTTAGAGTAATGAGAATTATATGATAAGACTTTTACTTCTAACTCGATCATCCAAACATTATCGTGTTGGTTCTTTTTCTTACTATAAGTTTTAGAGTTTTGTGGTTTAAGGTCTGCTATCATTTTGGTATCAGAGCTTGAAAGAGATTGGGCTTGAGTTGTGTAGATAGAATGCCTCCAAAGAGAATGGGCAGAGGAGGAGCCAAAGGAAGAGACCAAGAAGAGGGTATGTTTTGAGATGATGCAGAACATAATGGAAAGGTTGGATGTCACGGAGAGGACACTTTTGATGTGTGTTTTATGACTTACCATACAGTAGAACAAAATACCGAGATATCTTATCCTCTCTTGATCAAAGTTCTGTATATGCCAACATTGCGAGAAGATCATATAGGTCACTCCAAGGTTCCTTTGGAGTCAGGTCTTGACCATGCATAAGCTCGGTGGTAAATGTGATTTGCTGAAGATCACAAGGGGCCTTACGTTTTCAGTCTTAGAAAGATTTGCAATGAAACACCTTTTTCAAGTTTTCAGAATATGCGGAAAGAAAAAGGAAGTAAGGTTTAGAAATTTAAATCTACTCCTAAGGGAAATGATAGCAATGGTCAATACTTTGGCGAAAAAATTCCCAATAACCAGGTTTCGCTTCGCCAAGTTATACTACAACTACACGAGAACCAGTGCAATCTTCAAGGTCTATGCCGAGGATTTTCATACCACCACGAACACCATCATGAAGAACAATGTACGTGAGTGACAGATGTTAAGCATTTGCATGAATGAGGTTCAGGATAACTTTGCAAAACAATTTAGAATTAGTAAAATGTCAAAAGTATGAAGCAAAGGAACTCATAAAAATACCATCATATTTCTCATTGCAATCACAACACTTTATCTAACTTTATCCAACTAATATTAAACTAAATGAGGGAATTATGAAACCAAGCAAGCTTTAAAATACATCAAGTATTCACCATGAAACCAACAATGAAAACTTTATTGTCTCAGTAGCTCTTTAGAAACAATCTCAAAATAAGGGAGTATAGTGTCAACAAGCTCTGCAACTTTCCCGCTCAAGCTCAAAATTCAAACTACAGTCTCCCATGCCTACCTCCCCTGGGGGCGAGACTACCCCCCGTGTTGACCCACCTTCTAGTCCTGATGGATCCCAGATTCCCTTTGTCACAATCCCAGTGCTTGAGTCAATAGAGGAATCTCAAAAAGCGTCCTCTTTGACTGATTCCCAGTTATCTCCTAAACCTAACTGGAAAGGAGCTCTTGTTGGAGAAGCTCAACAATCTTTGGTAGATCTTCTGGTGGATTTTTTTCAGACTGAGGAAGGCGCTGAGCTATTGCTCCCAGACTCAGTGGTGAATCGCACGATGGCTGACTTTCAGCTAGCCCTGGTTGGACGATTCTTCAACTTTCGACCTACCATAGAAATGGTTAGGAAATGGGTGTCTAACCAGTGAAAGATCAAAGGTTATGTCCTAGTTTTTTTATACTCTTGAGGACCTGTCCAGTGTGCTGTCGGGCTCATGGGTTTATGGGAAGCACTTCCTGGCCCTTGTGAAATGGAAACCTAGATTCAATCCGGCAACGGATCTAACTAGAATGGCTCCGGTTTGGGTCTGTCTCCCTAGCCTCCCACTTGAATATTGGGATGAAAAAGTCTTCTGACGGATTGGTGACTCCTTTGGTTCTTTCATCACAGCGGACCAGGTGACCCGCTCTAAATCTAGGTTGGTGTTTGCTAGATTCTGTGTGAATGTCTCGATGAGTAAAATCCTACCCAACTTTGTTATTTTGAAATCTAAACTGGGTAAATGGACCCAAGCGCTAGTGTATAAAAATGCTACCCTTTTCTATCAGAACTGCAATAGCAGAGGCCACACTAGTGATACTTGCAAGTACCCCAAGTTGGGAGAAAAAAAAGGAAACAAGAACAAAGAAATTGCTGAGGTTCCCCCCAAAGGGATTGCTAAGGTTCCTCCATCCTTAGGTGATGAGGAAAAGCTAGAGTTGAGGCCACCCTCAGTGGCTACCAAAATGGACTTGAAGGATCTGGCACCTGAGGAAGGTGAGATCGTCCCCATCTGGGAGTTAGATATGGGGTGCTCTGCTCCTGATCTGTCTCCAAAGGAACCTAGTCCCCAGCCTTTGACGGCACAGGTAACATCCCCCATGATGCCCCCCCTGAGGGGAGGAGGACTAATCCTACTAAGGAGGAATAGCCTACCTTTGTGATTACTCTCGAGTTACAAGCCCCAAACCAGGCTGCTAAACCCCCCCCAAAGGTTGTGAAGAAGAACCCCTCCAGCCCCCTAGATGGCTTGGAGGATGAGGACGGGGAATGGAAAACATAGAAAAAGAAAAACAATTCCAAAAAGGCTGATGTGGGTATGGAAACACCCAGAGGAAGGCCTTCAGAACAGGCAAGGAGATCGAGAGGGTCCACAAGGGATGTTGCAGCAGGTAGGCATCAAACTCTGGAATCTAGTTTTAAAAATAAAAGATGAATTGTCTCTCTTGGAATGTGAGGGGTTTGAACAACTCCCTGAAACAAAATATTGTTAAACACTACATCTTTGATCTCAAGCTGGATGTCCTACTCTTACAAGAGGTTAAGATGTCTGCTAGTAATTTCACTACCTTGGTTCCTTTTCTTTGGCCGGGGGCTGCTTTCCTTTACTCAGAAGCTGCGAGTGTGTCTGGTGGTATTTCTATGATCTGGAACCCCAACAAAATTACAGGTCAGCTAGCTGCTTCTTGCCCTAATTTTCTTGCTGTCAACTTCAGGAAGAATGGAACTGAATGGACTACCTTCAATATCTATGTACCTAACACCAGGTATGGTAGAGCTTCCCTATCGGTTGATCTTGGCCATTGGCTGAATCAGGATAGTTCTACGAACTTCCTTCTAGCAGCGGACTTCAACACCCCCCTTTATCCTTCGGAAAAAGGTGGTGGCCTTATGGATTACTCAGATAGCATGAGGGAACTGGCTGATTTTATTTCTTCAACTAGTCTTTTGGACATCATGCTGAAGGGAAACCCCTTCACTTGGTCCAATAATAGAAAGGGTGCCCACCTAATCTAGGTGAGCCTTGATCGGGTCTTGGCCACCTCTTCATGGAAACTTTGCATGAATTCTTCCTTGTCTTCCCTCCCTAGAACTACTTCTGATCATAACCCTCTCTTTCTATGCTGGCTTGACACTCCTAAGGCCATCCCGACGCCCTTTAGATTTGAAATTATGTGGTGCTCTCACCCTTCTTTTAGAGATCAAGTGAAATTCTGGTGGAAGACCAATATCACGGGTACTGCTATGTACAGAATAGCCCAAAAGCTTGAAATCATCAGAAGGGAGGTTAAGGGGTGGAGCAAACACAACTTCAAAGACTTTCGCAAAGAGAAATTGGATCTCTCTGAAACCTTAGACTCTCTTCAGGCCCAACTGGCGTCTAGAAGCTACCCGCCCCAGATTGAGGTGGAGGAATTGACCAGGCACAAGTGGCAGAAAACCCTTAAAAAAGAAGAAATTTACTAGAAGCAAAGATCCAGAATCTAGTGGCTTGCTGAAGGGGACAGAAACACTACCTTCTTCCATAGGTCTGCCAGCATTTATAAAAGAAGAAATACCATCTCTTCTCTTATCGATGAAGGAGGGAACAAAGTCAAGGAAAAGGATAAAATCAACTAGGCTGCGGTTAACTACTTCAAGGGGTTGTATTCTGAAAATGGCCCTACATGTCCAAACAACATCCAAAACCAGCTCCTGGACCATATCCAAAGTGCTATTACTCTGAGTGACAATGACATGCTTACGAAGCGGGTCTCTGACGATGAGGTCAAGAAGGCGGTCTTTTCTATGGGAGTTTACAAAGCCCCTGGACCAGACGGCTTCCCTCCAATGTTTTTTTAGGAATACTGGGAAATTGTGCGGACTGATGTTACCAGAGCTACCAAAGACTTCTTTAGGGCTAGATGCCTCCTCAAACAACATAACCAAACCTACATAGTGCTGGTCCCTAAGCATGAAAATCCTACTACTATGATGGATTTCAGGCCCATTAACCTATGCAATACCTTCTACAAGATCCTTACCAAAATCCTGATTGGCATAATCAAGCCTCTTCTTGATAAACTTATCTGCAACACTCAGAAAGGTTTTGTGCCGGGTAGACAAATCCTGGATTCGGCCATTGCCACCCATGAAATCATCCATTCTATGGAAAAAATCAAAATTCTAGGTATGGCTTTTAAACTGGATATCTCTAAAGCTTCTGACAAAGTTAACTGGCCTTTTCTGCTTAAAATCCTTGCTAAAATGGGCTTTAACAAGAAGGTTATCCATATTATACAAGAATGTACTCAAATTGTTAGCTTCTCTGTTCTTGTTAATGGCTCCCCTGGTGGCTATTTTATTCCCGAGAAGGGTCTTAGACAGGGAGACCCTCTCTCCCCCTACCTCTTTATTATGGTGGCTGATGTGCTTAGTAGGAACCTTTGTATGTTGTCCGCTATGGGAAGAATCAAAGGCATCAAATCGGCTTCTACCCTCCCTCAGGTGGTGCTGGAACAGTTTGTTGATGACACTTTCCTCTTTGGGTATTCCTCAGTGATTGAGGCCAGACAATGGAAACAAATTCTCGAAAGCTATGCTTGGGCTTCTGGACATTGTATTAACTATCAAAAGAGTCAGTTGTTCTTCTTCAATACCCCTATGGAGTTACAAAATAAGGTGCTTCAAATTTTGGGTTGTCTAGCATCTTCGCTTCCCTCTACCTACCTTGGTCTCCCCCTCATGGTCAAAGAGGTGTCCCATGATTTTTGGAATTCCATCCTTGAAAGAACTCAGAGGAAACTGGCTGGTTGGAAGGGGAAGGTTTTAAGAAATGCTGGAAAACTCTAGGTGGTGGCCTCCACTCTCCAAGGGATCCCTGTTTACTTCCTTTCCCTTTTTAAAATCAGAAGCAACATGGCCGATAAACTGGAAAATATTTAGAGAACCTTTCTGTGGGTGGGGTCTGAAGAAAAGAAGAGGATCTCGCTTGTCAATTGGGACACTGTAGGCCTCCTGAAAAAAATGGGGGGACTGGGCCTAAGGAAAATAGGTCTGATGAATAAGGCCCTTACTACGAAGGTGGCATGGAAGCTCATAGAGGGAAAAGTGGATTGGTGTAGATTAATTGAAGCTAAGTATCTCCAAGGACACCCCTACGGGCGGCTATTCCACAACAGTAACCTCCTCAGTGGATCCAAACTATGGTCAAACATATGTAAATGTAAGACCCTTCTATCTAAAGGAGCCTTCTAGAAAATTGGAAATGGGAGATCCATCAGATTTTGGAATGACCACTGGATCATAAATCAACCTAACCTGGGCCACAGATTCAAACCCCTTATGGACTATCTCAGACCGAACTTGGGTAATAGAGCCTCCAACTATATCAATGGTAGTGATTGGGTGGATATTCCTAATTGGACTAGGGATAGACCGGACCTACAACACTTGGCCAAGGACCTCATGGATAACTTGACTAATATTAGAATTTCAGGGAATGATGACTCTATTATTTGGGCCCCCACCCAGGCAGGTATGTTCTCTGTTAAATCTGCATACAATCTGCTTCTGAAGGAGGAGAGTAACCTAGAAGACTGGAAGAGGGTGTGGATCCCCCAGCTCATGCCAAAAATAAACTTCTTCTGGTGGACCCTATTGCACGGTAAGGTCCTGACCCAAGATAATCTCATCAAAAGAGGCTTCTCTATGGAAAACAGATGTGTCCTATGCAAGAAGGAGGAAGAAACGGTTAACCACCTCTTCATCCACTATGAATATGCCACCAACATTTGGCAAGGGATATTTGGCAAATTGGGTGCCTTGTGGGCCCTAGACAAAGAAGTACATCAATTTAACAATTGGAGATCCCCGTCCAATCACCCCCTTCTCCAACTCCTCTGACGTATGCTTCCCCCTTACATATGCTGGACCATTTGGAAGGAAAGGAACAACAGGATTTTCAGAGAGAATAGTAACCAGCTTGAGACCTGTCTCCATATAGGAACTAAACTCTTGTGTGAGAATGCCAGAATGGCTAATTGGAAGCTCCCTGCCTACCCTCCTGCTGCCTGGGAAGTTAGAATTGCTGACAACTGGAACCTCCTTGATGGGTTCACCAGGTTTGATGATGCGAAAAGAATAGCTAGAAATACTACCAGATGGACCGCCCCTCCCAGAGGATGGACCAAATTAAATTTTGATGGGGCGGTTAATAACATTGGTCATGGAGGGGAAGGAGTGATAAGAGATCACAATGGGACTTCTCTGCTGGGTTAATAACCTTGGTCATGGAGGGGAAGGAGTGATAAGAGATCACAATGGAACTTCTTTGCTGGCTTATGTTGGTCCTATAAACAACGACACTGTCACCTAGGTGGAAGGAACAACCCTTCTCTGGGGGATTAAACTCGTGAAACAAATGAACCTCAGATAACTGGAAATCGAGGGGGATTCCAAAGTGGTTGTTGAGGCTGTCAATAGGGGTGCTAGTGCACAATGGCATGCGAGACCTATCATTATGGAAATCTTCAAGCTTATCAACAGCTTCCAGTGCATGACTATAGGCCACACATACAGGGAGGGGAATTCAGTCACTGACTCAATGGCTGCAATTGGCCTAAAACAAATCAAACTCAATAGTTGGAGGATGATTAGTGACTTACCTCCGGTGACTCAGCAACTCATCGTGGGAGAAATGAATACCACAGTTTAAATGTGCCAAGCTGTCTTATTCATTACAAATCCTTACTCGATCACATGCTGGCGTGTTTGGGAAAATTTCATGATTATGAAAAGGAAAACTCAAACTCCCATAAAGAATTATCATTACTTTTTGAACGTGTGGAGGACGAGTTGTCCGAATCAAAGGGTTTTTTTGGCTATCTTCAATATTAATGCTATTATTGCTTTTAATGGTTCCTGGAGATCCATTAGATCTGGCGGTACGGAGCCCGGTTTCCAAAATTTTCAAGACTAGATTTTCTTGTATAAGCCTTCCTCAGAAAGGGTTTATGATTACAAGTGGATTTTTATGGTCGGAAAAAATGCTCAGTTCTCAGACCTCAAATATAATCTGGCACAGGAAGAGAAGACCCTCAAAATCGGAGGCAACATTCTTCACATTGAACCCGATAACATCAATGAGACTTTCACCTCTGATGCGTTGGTGACTTACTACTGCAAAGAAACTGGCTTTTGGGGTTTCATGTAAAGAATGAAAGGTGGACATGATGAGCGAATCTCCAAGCAATTCGTCAAATCCTGGAATAACAGGAGTTTTTCAGTTGGGGGCATTCACTTCCAGCTAAATGAAGAGGTCATAGCCAAGGCAATGGGGCTCCCTATGATGGGGAGGAAATACAAAAAGACCAGTCAGACTGCCGACCCTACCAGCCTCAAACAATTTTTCAAAGACAGTGAGCTTCTGGTGATTAAACATGGGGGTTTCAACAGGAAGGAGCTGCCAGAATTATGGCTGAGAATTTGTCTCATCGTGATGAAGTACTTCATGCTGGAAGGTAAGTTCACTATGTTTTACAACTACCAGTTTTCATTCCTAAATCATATTAGGAACAAAGATTTAATTTCCATTCCCTTTTATCTCCTGCACTCCATTGAGAACAATGTCCTTGATATTCAAGCCATACCTGATAGAGCTATCCTTCATCAGGGCCTTCTCCTCTGCCTCTACCAGTTTCATAAAGCTATCTGCCCAGCACCCCAACCCCCTCTGATTATCCAAATGTTTCCCCAGGAGGAGCCCATGGCCAAAGCTGATAAGACTACCCCTTCCTCCTCCTAGTCCATCCATATCAAACAAGAGCCTGTGTTGGCTGATAAAAAAGCCACAACCCACAAAAAAGTGTTAAAAACCCTCCCAGTAGGAAGGAAGGTCAGGAGGATTCGTATGTATCTGAGTCTATGGAGTACATTGAGGGGAAAGAGGATGACAGTACCCCCGAGATGAACTATAGGCCCAAAAAAATAAAAAATATGGAGAGCCAAGTTAATCTGGAGGTGGATTTGAGTGGCTCAAGTCGCAGAAGGTCTAACAGAATTGCCAAGGAGAAATGTAAAATTAGGATGATGGAAATGCCCTCCAAAGAGATCTCCCTGTCTAAAAATGACTCCCATTCCACTAATTCCAAGAATGGCTCCTCTGATGGTTATATGAGTCCTTCTGGGATTGGAAACACTCCTTTGCCTAACCCCCAACAAACCTTGGAAACCCCCAACAACCCTACCTCAGCCCTGAGCCCCACTTAAGAACCTAAGGACAAGCCACATTCCGTGGCCATGGAGAACAAAGATAAATTAACTAACACTCTTAAAAGAATCTTCTTGAACTTAGACAAGGACATTGGGGAGAATAAGAAGAACATGCAAGACCTGATGAACCACTATACGAGGACAAACAAATTTGCCCTGAAGGTTATGCATGCTTCGGCTATGACCCCTTGTAATGTGCAGGAAAAGCTGGCGGACGAAAAGCTGGAAGAGGATGAGGACAACAAAGACCTGTTCTTATTTCTGCAGGAGGAGTGGGCTAGGACCTTGCTATCCAAATAGCTGGGTGGGATGAACTAGTCTCTGGAGTACATGTGCTGGTTAATTTTGGCTAGGCTAGGTCCTCGGTTCCCCTGTTTTGCTATGTGAAACTTTGGTAGTTTTTGTTTATTTTTGTGCAGCCCTGTGTGGCTTAATTCTGATACTTTTTATGCTACTGCTCATCTTAAGCTTTCTGGTTTAACTCGGTGGCTCAGTACTATGACTTATGTTTTTCATAGAGGCAAGTTATGGTGTCTTGCTATTAAACTATTATACATGCTTTGACTAGTTCCATTAATATGCTGTTAATGTGCTTCTAGTCCTCTGTTCCACGGGCCAGCACCCTCTTGCTGCTTTTTCCTATCAAAAACAATCTCAAAATTCATTCCCTTACAAATGAGAAGTGAGGCATTTATATAGGTCCTCAAATACAATGTGTGTCCCAGATTGAAACAATAATCGGTGGCCTAGATCATGTCACCTCGACCCTAATTAGGGTTAGAGAAACAAGAGAGAATCTACATTAAATTTATGGGTCCACACAAAATAAACACAAGAGAGACCACATTCATAGTGGGAAATAAATGTCCACTATGTATGTTTATCCAATAGGAGAGGGGTGAAATAAATGCCCGTTATGCATTAAATGCTCCTTTGCCAGGAATAGTCTGTGCTTGATTTTATTCCTTAAATGCAATGAACTTTGACTTGGGGATCTTTGACTGGCTGGTGAAGATGACTAGGCACCATGTCAGCATATTGGGTGTCATGTAGGCTTGAGTCTTTTCTAACTGCATTATTTTTTTAACCCACATCCAACTTTGAATACTCCAATTGAAATTATCTATGCTTGAACATTTCCATCCTTCCATGTACTTTGCTTGGAAATTTATGCATTGGAATACTTCATTGATGATTATGTCATTATGGAGTTTCTTCACATAGAACCTCCCTTGGCCATGTTCTTGGATTTCTTGATTTAATTTGATCTTTTAAAGTCCTAACCTTGAATGCCTTGAATTGGGTCATTTAAAACTTGGACGCCTTCAACACTGCAATTGGAGTTCTCGAATTTGAATGCCTTCCTTGATCACGCAAGAGTGAAATTCCCATTGAAAAATTAAATAATCGACATAAGAATCTCATAAAAATTCTTTCATATTTTCTTTCCAAAAAAAAATCCTCTCTATAACACTCTCATGCCTCCTTCAATTCTTCAAACTCTTTGCAAATTTATCTCTCTAGATAGACATTTTCTCTCCAAAAACTCTCTTTCTCTCTCTTCAAAACTTCACACCTTCCTCTTCTCATGCTTTAAATTCACTTTGTCCCTCTTTCTTCTTTATTATCCAAAGATTCCCATTTTTTCAAGATTTTGGAATTTTCCCAAGCATTCCAAGATTTTAGAATTTTGGAATATTCCAAGATTTTCTACACTTAAACATTTCCCAACACTTAGGCATTTTTCCTTACATGGAGGAGAAATTTTCCAACACTTAGTCATTTTTTTTCTTCCATGAAGGAGAAATTTTCCAACACTTAGCCATTTTTTCAAAATTTTCCACTTTTCTGAAATTTCAGAATTTTCCAAGATTTTCCACTTTTCCAAATTTTCAAGATTTTGGAGTTTTCCAAGGTTTTCGAATTTCCAAGTTTTCAAAATTTTCAAGATTTTGGAATTTTCAAAGATTTCATAATTTTCCAAGATTTCAAGATTTTGGAATTTTCCAAGATTTCAAGATTTTGGAATTTTTCTGAGTTTTTCAAGAATTTCAATTTTTATCCACGTTTTCAAAAATTCTCATTTTTGGATTTTTCCATGAGTTCGGGATTTCGAGAAATTTTCCAATCTTATTCAAGTTTTCAAGTTTTTCCATTTTCTAGAATTTTCCAAAATTTTGGATTTTTAACTCTTCCGATAAAATTTCCAAGGTCTCATTTTTTTATTTTAACATTTTTGGAATTTTAAAACTTTCCAAATTTTTCATATGTTAGATGATTTTCTTTTGTTCGCAAATTCTCCATTGACCGAGTTGACTCATGCTCCACCGTTCTGGGAGGCAGGATTTTGGAGAGGTCATGGATTTTTCTTTAAATTGAGGATTTTTCTTCAAGTCGATGATTTTTCTTCAAGTCAAGGATTTTTCTTCACGTAAAAGATTTTTCTTCACATCGAGGATTTTTCTTCAAGTCAAGGATTTTTCTTCAAGTCAAGGATATTTCTTTATTCTAAATTTTTTGAATTTGTGATGTTTTTCATGCCTTTCCACTCTTGGATATTTCAAGGGTGTTTCCAGACTTAACCATTTTTTGACTGACGTCCCCACTTCCTCATTCTTCTAGATATAGAATTGGATACCCTTTTATCAGCCATAGCTCACTTGTTGCCAAAATAAACTTGCCAAAAATAGACTTTCTAAAAATAGTAAGTTTTTCCAAAGTCAAAATAAGGCCAATCCGGGAGGAAAAGAAATTTACTAAAAATAGACATACTAAAAATCAAAATTTCCAAAAATAGCAAGTATGTCAAGACATTCAAAATTTCACTAACATTCATTTTTTAAAGATTAATTCTTGTTCACACTAGACATAATTCACAGACAAACATAGTTTCTATTCTAGGAGTCAGGCAGACGACACTTATAGACTCGGCCAAATTTTATCAATTGTCACATCAAAACACTGGGAACCTTAGGGGACTGAGCCAAAAGCTACCAAGACCAAGCAAGCCAAAAGGCCAAGAAAACCATAAAGATGAGGGGTCCCATCCTTGATGTGTGATTAGGTCACAACATCTAGCGACTCCACGGGTGAAATGTTGAAAACATTTCAATGATAAAAATTTAATCCAAGCTTAGAATCTTTGGTTAATAAATCTTCTGTCATCATGAAGAGAGAAAATAAACTCGACAAATAAATATTCTTCATTAATAAAGACATTAATTCCCGCTCAACAAGACCATTTGGAAACCTCAATATTTTTCATGACAAGTTATACATTCCTCTTGACTCCAAAAGCATCATGGACATTGCTTTGTTGCTAGTATGGCATCCATAGCCCCAATGAGGATATCGCTGTAATCCCAGAGAGATTTCTCTACTTATGGAAATTATTCTTTCAAACACCTGTAGAGATGTCCACAAATTTCCAAAGCCAATTATTTGATCTTTTATCTCATTTTTCTTTTCTTTTCTCTTTTCTCTCTTTCTTTCGATATTGCATTTCTTTTCTCTTTACTTGTCTCGTGAGCAGTGAAGCTCACTATGGGTTAGGGAATTATAATGGCGCTGATTGTAAAATTTTAAAATTACAGTGGCTTTGATTTTAAAATTTTCACAAGCCATGACCTCTCCCAAAGAATCTTCAATGACTCAGAGCAATTGATTAGGTGTGAAAGATATAGAAATATTAGAGTTCAAGTGTCACGACACATTATATGATTAACCTTCTGATTTAAGTCTACATTCCAACCCCATGATAAATTTAGGATAAACAACCTAAGATTCTAGGACCATAATAAGAAATTATCTGGGAAATGAAATGAACAAGACTTGGTGAGCCTCAGATGAAATTAGGAAACACACAACACCTTCTAGTAAATGAGAACTCCAAACCTCCAAACTGCTTGGCAAAACCAAAACCAGAAACCAAAAAACCAAGGGAAAGAAAACCAAAAACCACCCAAGCAAACAAACTCAAGGGAAACAAACCCAAAAACCAAAGAAAAGAAACCTAAACTATGGAAAATCCAAAATCCCACAGAGGGAAGGAAAGAAACGACAGGGGAACCAAAAAAAAAACCCATCTAAACTACAAAATCTGATCGAACGTGAAAGTAGAAAAACAAGGAAACAAAAATGAAGAACATAAGGGAAACCTAGACTAGCTATGTACAAGGCTTCTGGAAGGAAACCTAGGGTTGAAAATAATTCTTGAGAAATTGTCTCTTGATAGGAAATATGACTTCCTCTCCTATCAAAGTCTTCAACTCAAATGCATTATCTCCCAGTATTTCAAAATTTTTTATAAGGGCCCTTCCACAGATTATTGAACTTATTGTGATCACCTCTCTTCTCATGGCCCTTATCCTAGCAAAGAACCAAATCTGAAATCCAAAAATCTTTGACTCTATTCATTCTTTCAAACCATCTTTTGACTACCCCTTGATGTTTTGCAAAATTTTCTAGTGCTTGATCTCTTTTCTCTTCCAAATGTAGTAATTGAGTTAGACGTGTCTGCACTCTATCTTCTCCTTCCATGCACTCTTGCATAAACTGTAATGTTGGGATCCTTACCTCAATTAGGAAAACTGGATCTTTCCCATAAGCCAATTGATAGGGAGATGTCCTTATAGAGATCTTAATCCTGATTCCGTCCGCCCAAAGGGTGAATCTTAATTGTGTGTGCCAATCCTTCAGATTCTTGTCCATTAACTTCTTGATTGCGCTCAAAAAATTCTTGTTTCTTGATTCAACCAATCTGTTTCCTTGTGGATAGTAGTTTGATGAAAACTTTAATGTTATCCCATAGTCAAATTCCTAGTTAGAAAATTTCAAAGATGTAAATCCTGAACTATTGTCACACACCAAGGCGTGCAGACATCCAAACCTAGTAATAATGTTCTCTTCAAGGAACTTGATGACCACACTAGTTGTGCATTGTTTAAGAACTTGGGCCTCTGACCACCATGTGCAATAATCTGTAGCAGTTAGGATATACTTGTGTTTTCTTGAAGATGGCAGATTAATCAGATTGATAAAGTCCAACCCCTACTTAGAAAAATGTTTTACTTCAATCACATGCTGTAATGGCATGGTAGGACTCCCTTCACGCACAATAGCTACTTGACATGTGTGATAGGTCTTTACATGTTCATTTGTGTCCATGAAATATGTAGGCCAGTATTATCCTGCTCTTGAAATTTGATGGGCTATAGCCAGACTCCTTCCATGACTTGTTCCATGTTTACTGTTAAAGTGCTCAAAAATTTGTCTCACTTCTTCCCTATTGACACATCTTGGGTAGATTCCATCATGATTATTTCTATACATGATAGCTCCTTAAAGCATAAAATGTTGACTTTCCACTCTTAATGCTCTCTTTTGCACTGGATTCAAGTGCAAGGGGGACTTATGATTCAAAAAGTAGTAGACAATGTCATTATACCATTCATCTAGAGATACTTCTTTTAACACATACACTTGTTTTACTAATCTGGATTGAGTCACAGTGATAGTTTGTGTTAGAGCTGGTCCTTGAACAAGTTTCATAGGTTGAATCTCCATGTCATATTCCTGAATGATGGCCATCCATTTTCCTCTTCTTCCTCCTAACTCATTCTACATTAACAAGGTTTTTCCTGTGGCGTCGGGAACTATTGTGTACACTTTCCTTCTCAAAATGTAATGTCTAAATTTATTTATTGCCTTGACCAAAGCATAGTGTTGCTTTTCAATGTTTGGGTATCTAAATTATGCATCCTTCAATGGAGAAATCATGAATTCAATATGATGCTCGTCTTTCTCTTATGATCTTTGAGTGAGGATAGCCACACACGTGTGCTCTGAAGCAAATGAATATATGTAGAATTGTTTGGGGTAACCTTGTCTGAATAGGACATGAGAATCCACAATAGCCTATTTGATTTCTTTGAATGATCTCTTTGATGTTGTTGTCCAATCTATTTTTGCCCCTTTCTTCAATATATCATTTAGTGGCTTGACTATATCAGTGAATCTGGTGATGAACTTCCTTATGAAGTTTATTTTTCAAAAGAATGACTTCAATTCTTTCTGACTAGCTGGTAGGCCAATCTTCAAGATGGATTCAATGTTCTCAGGGTTAATTGAGATTCTGTGTTCAGAGATCACATGACCTAATAGTTTTCCTTTGGTGATAGTGAACATGCATTTCTTTGGATTTTATGATATTCCATATCTTCTGCATCTCTAAAAAATTCTTCTCAAATCATTTATGTGGTCTTCTCTACGTCTAGAAAACATTGTGAGATCATCCATGTATATAATGATGCACTTCCCAACCAAATCTTTGAAGGTGTAGTACATGGCCCTCTAGAAGGTGGCTCCAACATTGATCAAACTAAAGGGCATTCTTTTGTAAGAAAATGTGCCCCACTTTGTTTCAAATGCAATTTTCAATCGGTCTTCTTCCTTCACCATTACTTGGTTATATCCAGAATAGCCATCTAAAAATGACATCATCTGAGACCCATTCACAAATTGTATTACTTCATCTAAGGATGGCATCGGATAATCATCTTTCTCTAGAGCTCTATTAAGATTTTGAAAATCCACGCATAATCTTATTTCTCCATTTTTATTTCTAATAGGAAGCAGGTTGGTGACCAATGTTGAGTGTTTGACTATAAAGATGATCCTTTCCGAAAGTACCTTTTTGACCTCTTTCTAGATTAATAGTTCCAACATCGAATTTATCAGCCTCTGTCTCTGTTGGAATGGTTTACTACCTAGATTGAGTGGGATTGTATGTGATATGAAGGATGTGTCATATGTCTTCAAATCTTCATATCCAAATTCAATTACATATGGGAATTCCTTCATCAAATTAAAGATGCTTTCTCTCTCCTCTGGAGTACATACTTTTCCATTGAAGACATTCTTAACATCTTCCTCCCTTCCTATATTTACCTTTTTGGATTCACCTACTTTGAATGTCTGGTACTTGTGGGAACTCAGTTTGTTAGAATAAAAAATCTTTCTAATTTTATCATTCCCTTAGGAATGGTGTTTTTCATTAAATTCATGATTTCATCAATTTCAAACTGGGCATGTTGTGATTATTCTTCATCGATGACTTGTTCTTCAAAGACCCTCGAACTTGTCAAAAAATTGAGGATATGCTTATCATCTTCAAATACCTGGAAATTTGTAACATTGTCAGGGACTGATGGTACTAATGTTAGTTAAACTATGAATTTGTTCACACACTCCATGGCCAATGGTTCTAATGAACTTGCAGATTGGGCTAGTGATTTTTCCACCAGATTATTTTCTCTACCTATCTTTTTAAAGTTGAAATTATAAAATCTTTCAATTAAGTCCCAAAATGTATTGTAGTAGCGACCCAAACTTTTGTCATGGCATGCATATTGTTTCCGAACTTGTCCAACCACTATGTTTCAGTCTCTACACACATGTAGGAACTTGACACCCTTTTGGATAGCAATTAGCAATCCAATAACTAATGATTCATACTCAACAACATTGTTTGTGTATGGGAACTGCAATCTGTGTGCTCCCAAATAAATTTCTCCATTCAGACTGACCAGCTCAATGCCTGCTCCATTTCCTTTGTCTTACTTGGATCCATCAAATGATAGTGTCCATGCTTTATTTTCAATCTATGCATGGGAGGTTTCAACTTTAGATTCTTCTATATGTTCCTAAAAATTTTGATCTCTACTTTCTTCAAATTCTCTATATTATGGCTCCAAAATTTCCTTGTGTAGTGAATTTTTAATATTGATGATCTCTCCAAAAATTCTCATCATCAGTGCTTGGGGGAGAATCTTTGATACTTGGGAAACAATGGCTTTACACATTGTGCATGAAATTTCTAAGTGGAAAGCATTGTGAATTCTACACCAATTGGGTAACAATAGGTTTTAAATTCAAGCATCTTTGCCCAATTTGACTTCTTGCTTAACACTCCTTATGAAAAAGTTCTTGAAATTTTCAAACATACATTCATGCATTGTTAGCTTTGAATTATTATCAATGGGATCCCTAGTAAACTTGGGAATCACTTCTGGATATCCTGCTTGATTGTAGCCGTGCAACATTAAAATTTCTCCATTTTTCGGCACATATGATCCCAAACTCATTTCTATGAACAAAACCTCATTGTCTCTACCATGTTCAGTTATTAAAATTCAGAGCCTAGGAGTACTTTCTATCCTGATCTGATCTGGGATTCCTCTCCATGGTAGCCACATATGAGAAAATTTGGTAGCTATACATATCCGTTCAACTTCCTTGCCCAATCTCTGCTTAAAAGCATACCATATCCTTCTGGAATGTCCACCATGGATATATCAATGCAGCTTTGAACTTGTGGATCTGAAGCAAGTTTCATAGGAATGTTATTAAATTCTCCCACAACCAGGACTTTGGTTTTATCTAGCTGCATCACTTTCTTGTCTATCTACAATTGGATTAATCCCAATTTTATACATATCTCCAGTTTTATTACATTACTAGATGCACCATAATCTATCAAGAAGTTATGCAACATTTTACCAAAGATTTAAAGTGACACGAGCAACAGGATAGGATCCTCTTTTCCTTGATAGAAAACTATAGGATTTTTTTCTCTTGGATTAAATTATTCATTCTTCACATTGTGCAAAGTATTATCTCTGTTCTGCATCATCATTTATTCTTTCAGAGCATCTATACTTCTATTTATCCTTTTTCACTTAGCTGCAGGGTCACTTTGTGATTTGACTTCATCTAACATAACCCTTCGATCATTAGGAAAATTATGTACCATAGCAATGAAGCTTGGAGGACTTTGGTGTACATCAGATGCACTTGGTTGTATATCCTCAACAACATTGGTATTCTACACAAAACCACACTGGGGGTTGTTGGGGTTGCTCCTAGGTGGATGTGATGCACCTTGGGGAATGTTCTTAGGAGAAACATCATTCAGACTTCCCATTAGGGCAGACTAACTTTGATCTTCTTGAATTATTCTAGCACGAAGGATCTCAGCCTCTCGAATTCCTCTCTGGGAGGATTTTCTTTCTGCCTTGCTTCTCCATGATGAGTTGTAGATTGCGTAGTAAGTTGTCCCCTTTCATTTTGTGGAGCATTTTTTGCTTCTGGTTTCCTTCTTTCTCCTTGTGAACTAGCCGACGGTCGATACTTAGGTGAGTCTCTCAGATGACTCAGAACATTACTCGCATTGGGATCCACGGGATTGGAAAATTTATTTGGAGGAGTCCATGTTGTCAACGACTCATGATTTCTATAATTCCTCTAACATGTCTTAAGAGTGGCATTACCGGGAGTCTTCTGAAATGCCTGAACTTCACTTACTCCCTCCAATAAGACACTATTATAAAACGGAGGGAAAGTAAACCCATCCCTATGCAATGGTTCATTCGCGGATGCATGTAGAGGTTGATTTCCTTGTGGAACTTGATACATGGGTGCCTCCACAAGACCATTGGCTGATGTCGGTGGGAATCTTTGATTATTCTGCACTGACATGTAATATTGTGTATCAAGAGGAGGAAACGTGAAATCATCAAAGACCATTACCTGGTCGTACCTTGGTGAAGGGACCAATTCAGACCCTATGGGTGGAGGATTTTAAAGTTTAGTAGTGTTTCTTACTTCTCCTTTGAAAATGTTGGCAGCCCTCTGAAATTCTTGGCATTGTAACTTAGAATGGTTATTTGTCTCATGTAATCTGCACCATCTAGATAATGCTTCTTTTGCTAGGAAAACTTTATCTGCCAGTCAGTTTTTGGAAGCTGGTGGGTTATCTAACGGTGAGGGTACACCACCATTATCTGGATTTTTGTTCCATGATCTTCTTTGGTGTCCTTGGTTGTTATTATGATACCCAAAATTGTTCTCTTGATAACCTTGATTGTTGTTTTGGTACTCATAATGATTATCATGGTATCCCTCATTATATCCTTGAGGATTCTCTTGGTGAGCTGGAGGATTCCCTTCATATCCTCAGTTGTTACCTTGATGTGACTGATAATTTCTTTGTTGATTTTGCAATTCATTATTTTGATTTCTGAGGTAGGTGACCTCAGTAGAAAACTTATTTTCTTGCTCTATCAGATCTCTCATGTCATCTCTTTCTTCTTGATTCCTTGTCAAAGTTGTCTTATTCTAGAGATATGCATGTTGTGTCAGCATTGCTTGAGACATAGGGGCCCCTGAATGCCACACTAATTGATTGGAAGGAACATGAACATGATTAAGAGAAGGTGTGTGGTTCATTGTACCTTGATTAAAGGTGTTAGGATTGCCTAAGAAATTATTTCACTCCAGTAGCAGTTGTTGGTGACAGTAAAATTACTCTCTCGGCCTCTGCCTAATCTTGAATCAAATTAGTAGGAGGCGGATGAGTCTTCTGGACAAACATGGACATGAAGCAATCTAGAGCTTCATAATAAATAGGTCATGCTGCATTGTCACCCATGTGGTAGGTATCACACAATATTTAATAGGCCCTCTGGAATCTATTGTTAAAGGCACCAATTGGGCCACGTTCCTACCTTCTTATCTCAATGAACTATCTATGCAATTGTGCTAGAGTGATTGGAAATCTAAACATCCTGAGGAAAGCATCCTTTAATTCTTGCCAAGTTGAGATTGGATTTGGAGGCAGATTGGTATACCAATAAAATGTTTCCTTCCCTTGTGAGTAGGGAAATAGTCTGCAAGAAACATCCTCTTCTTAAACATTCCTACTTTGAAGGGCATCTTCAAAAATCTTAATGTGCTCATGAGCAGTCCATTTTACATCATTGATAAAGAAATTGGAAAAAAAATGCTCTTGATTCATTGACATATTGTTATAGGCAGAAAATGTCATGAGAGGCGATGCATTTTGAGGATGCCATGGTTGTTGTGCCATTGCTGGAACTTGTTGTTGAACGACTGTAAGAGAAACTACTTGTATGGGTATCTAAACTATTATTTGATGAATTTGTGTAGATCCCTATTGAAGGCCTCCTTGATTTAATCATATTTGCGCTTGAGTAGTTTCTTGCACTCGATATTGTGAAGGTGGAGTTGGAAATAACCTTGTGAAATCAGTTGCACTTGGTGAATTTTGACTCGTAGATTTTTCTTTCTTGCCCCGCCTAGTCTTTGGATCAAAATTTAATTCTTGTTATTCTTTCACTCCAAGAGGGGATCTTAAAATTCTCTTATGTACCTAAGGCGAGAATGAGTTAAAATGTGTTCCAGTATGTGAAATCTTCCTTAATTCCTTCTAACGGGCTCTAGAAGTTCAATGATTAATGCTCTTTGAATAGCTACTTCAATCCTTTGAGCTTTCTCTTCTTCATCTTCTTCTAACACAAAAATGACTCGCATATACTCGACTACGCTTCTCTTAACTTTCTAGGCGAGAGAGTTCAATCCTACGATGATGTCTTCTTGGTTGTCTTCAAATTTGAGATTTGGCTATAGGACAGGTATAATGTCTCTATGTGGTACTACAATCTTGATTCATGGGGCACAATCTTTCAATACTTGTGTGAATTGGCCCTCCTTCAAGTGCCAGTTTCTATTGATGGTGCAGCGATGGAGGTTTTTCACACAACCTATGCTTTGAAAAATGAATTTCAATTCGGCCCTCCTTCTAGTGTTAGTTTCTGTTGATGGGGCGATGATGGAGGGTTTTCATACAACCAATGCTTTGACAAATGAATTTCAATTTGGCCCTCCTTCTAGTGCCAATTTCTGTTGATGTGTGTTTTATGACTCACCATAAAAAGACCAAGAATAGGGCATGTTTGAGATGATGCATAACATAATGGAAAGGTTGGATGTCATGGAGAGGGCACTGTTGATGTGTGTTTTATGACTCACCATACAGTAGAACAAAATACCGAGATATCTTATCCTCTCTTGATCAAAGTTCTATATATGCTAAGATTGTGAGAAGATCATATAGGTCACTCCAAGGTTCCTTTCATGTTACGTCTTGACCATGGATAAGCTCGGTGGTAAATCTCATTTTCTGAATATCACAAGGGGCCTTACGTTTTCAGTATTAGAAATATTTGCAATGAAACACCTTTTTAGATTTTTCAGAATATGCAGAAAGCAAAAGGAAGTAGGGTTTAGAAATTTTAATCTACTCCTAAGGGAAATGATAGAAATGGTCAATACTTTGATGGAAAAATTCCCAATAACCAGGTTTCGCTTTGCCAAGTTATACTACAACTACATGAAAATCGGTGCAATATTCAAGGTCTATGTAGAGCATTTTCATACCACCACGGACACCATCATGAAGAACAATGTATGCAAGTGACAGAAGTTAAGCATATGCATGAATGAGGATCAGGCTAACTTTGCACAACAATTTACAATAAGTAAAATGTCAAAAGTATGAACCAAAGGAACTCATCAAAAAACCATCATATTTATCATTGCAATCACAACAATTTATCTAACTTTATCCAACTAATCTAAACTAAATGAGGGAAATATGAAACCAAGCAAGTACTAAAACACATCAAGTTTTCACCATGAAACCAACAATGAAAACTTTATTGACTCAGTAGCTCTTTAGCAACAATCTCAAAATTTGCTCCCTTACAAATGAGAAGTGAGGCCTTTATATAGGTCCTCAAATACAATGGGTGGCCTTGACTGAACCAATAATTGGTGGCCTAGATCATGTCACCTCAACCCTAATTAGGGTTAGGGAAAGAAGATAGAATCTACATTAAATTTATGGGTCCACACAAACCGAAGAGAAGAGAGACCATATTCGTAGTGGGCAATAAATTTCCACTGTGCATTTTCATCCAGTAGGAGAGAGGGGTGAAATGAATGCCCATTATGCAATAAATGCTCCTTTGCCAAGAGTAGTCTGTGCTTGATTTTATTCCTTAAATTCAATGAAATTTGACTTGGGGATCTTTTACTGGATGGTGAAGTTGACTAGGCACCATGTCAGCATACTGGGTGTCATGTAGGCTTGAGTCTTTTCTAACTGCATCATTTTGTAACCCACATCCAAATTTGAATACTTGTTTTGAAAATATCTATGCTTGAAAATTTCCATCCTTCCATGTACATGCTTGGAAATTTATGGATTGGAATCCTTCATTGATGATTATTTCATTCTAGATTTTCTTCACATAGAACCTCCATCGGCCATGCTCTTGAATTTCTTGATTAATTTTGATCTTTTAAAGTCCTAACCTTGAATGCCTTGAATTGGGTCATTTGAAACATGGACGCATTCAACACTACAATTGGAGTTCTGGAATTTGAATGTCATCCTTGATCGCACAAGAGTGAAATTCCCCCTACAAAATGAAATAATTGACATAAAAATTCTTTCATATTTTCTCTCTTCAAAAAAAAAATCTCTCTAACACTCTCATGCCTCCTTTGATTCTTTAAACTCTTTGCAAATCTCTCTCTCTCTCTCTCTCTCTCTCTCTCTCTCTCTCTCTCTCTCTCTCTCTCTCTCTCTCTCTCTCTCTCTCTCTCTCTCTCTCTCTCTCTCTCTCTCTCTCTCTCTCTCTCTCACATGCTTTAAATTCACTTTGTCCCTTTTTTCTTTATTTTCCAAAGATTCCCATTTTTCAAGATATTGGATTTTTCCCAAGAATTCTAAGATTTCAGAATTTTGGAATATTCCAAGATTTTCAACACTTAGCCATTTTTCTTTGCATGGAGGAGAAATTTTCCAAAACTTAGCCATTTTTTTCTTCCATGAAGGATAATTTTTTTAACACTTAGCCATTTTTTCAAAAGTTTCCACTTTTATGAAAATTCAGAATTTTCTAAGATTTTCTACTTTTTTAATTTTTCAAGATTTTGAAATTTTCCAAGATTTCAGAAATTTTCAGGATTTCAAAAATTTCAAGATTTTGGAATATTCCAAGGTTTTGGAATTTTCAAAGATTTCAAGATTTTGGAATTTTCCAAGATTTCAGAATTTTCCAAGATTTCAAGATTTTAGAATTTTTCTGAGTTTTTCAAGAATTTCAATTTTTATCTACTATTTCAAAAGTTCTCATTTTTGGATTTTTCCATGAGTTCGGGATTTCAAGAAATTTTCCAATCTTATCCAAGTTTTCAAGTTTTGCCATTTTCCAAAATTTTCCAAAATTTTGGGTTTTTAACTCTTTCGATAAAATTTCCACGGTTTCCTTTTTTGATTTTAACAGTTTTGGAATTTTAAAACTTTCCAAAATTTTCACATGTTGGAGGAATTTCTTTTGTTTGCAAATTCTCCTTTGACCAAGTTGACTCGTGCTCCACCATTCCTGGAGGTGGGATTTTGGAGAGGTCATGGATTTTTTTTTTAAATCGAGGATTTTTCTTCAAGTCAAGGATTTTTCTTCAAGTCAAGGATTTTTATTTATTCTAAAATTTTGGAATTTGTGATGTTTTTCATGCCTTTCCACTTTTGGATATTTCAAGGGTGTTTTCAGACAACCATTTTTTGATTGATGACCTCGCTTGCTCATTCTTTTGGATATAGAATTGGGTATCGTTTATCAGCCATAGGTCACTTGTTGCCAAAATAAACCTGCCAAAAATAGACTTTCTAACAATAGTAAGTTATTCAAAAGTCAAAATAAGGCCAATCCGAGAGGCAAATAAATTTACTAAAAATTTTCATACCAAAAATAGAAATTTCCAAAAATAGCAAGTATGTCAAGACATTTAAAATTTCACTGATATTCATTTTTGAAATATTAATTGTCATTCACACTTGACCTAATTCACAAACAAGTACAATTTCCATTCTAGGAGTCAGGTGGACAACACTTTTAGACTTGGCCAAATTTTACCAATTCTCACATCAAAATACGAGGAACATTAGGGGATTGAGCCAAAAGCTACCAACACCAAGCAAGCCAAAAGGCCAAGAAAACCATAAATATAAGTGGTCTCATCCTTGATGGGTGATGTGATTAGGTCACAATAGGCACAAAGAAGAGTTGTGGTAAATAATGAAAGAAGTGATGTAGAGGAAGAAGAGGAACCCAAAATTAATGATGGAGCAATTGCAGAGCCAACAACAGATGATAAGAGGTTGATAAGAGAAATCATGAGTGTAGGAACCAAGCCTAACATAGAAGTTTCTATGCATTCCATAAGCCTCAATGGAGAAGAACTTCTGGATTATATTCATGAACTTGATCAATATTTTGAATTTGAAGGAGTGGTAGAAGAGAAGAAAGTGAAGTTTTCTTGGACAAGATTGAGAGGCCACGCTACAATGTGGTGATATTTTTTCCAAGAGTAGAGATGGAAGAAGAATAAGGAGAAGATCAAGTTATGGGATCGTATGGTGGCAAAGTTGAAGGCCAATTTCCTTCCTAGATATTATCAAATAAATGTCTTCAAAAGATTAAAAAAAAATGAAACAAAAAGACATGATAGTCAAAGATTACACCCAAGAATTTTATAAGTTGTTAATTTAGTCTTGGCCATAGTGAGGAGGGTATGGAGAAAATAGCCAGATATATGAATGGTTTGAGGTATAGTCTACAAGAAGAATTAAGTCTTGATTCCCCTAGAAGCCTTGACGAGGCTTATCAACTTGTCTTAAAGACAAAAGAGAAATTGCAGAGGAAGCAAAGTCAACAAGAGAAGAAAAGAGGAACAAGATTTAGACGAAGGGGGCAACAAACTAGTAGAGGACAACGACATCAAGAAGGGGCTGAAATTTCTAGTGGAGCAACCAAAAATGATAAAGTAAGTCATTAAAATAAAGGGGGGAGATTGTATGGGTGTGGTGGATCTCTAAGACGAGATAGAGGATTTTTTGGAATGTTTTAGGTATAACCAATATGGACAAAAGAGTTGGGAATTATCTGAATCATCTCAAGGAAGACACTCAAAATTTGAAAGAAGTAATCAAATTGGTCATGCTATACAAGAAAGTGTAGGGTCACCTGTTCACTACAAGGAGGAATTGGAATTAGGGGAATCATTGATCTTAAAAAGGGTATTGTTGAAGCCTCAAAAGGAAAGCCAAGAACTACTCCAAAGGAGGGCCTTATTCAAAGCCAAGTGCAAGTCCAAATGTAAAATTTGTAAACTCGTCATAGGTAGTGTAGTACAAACACCATTGTGGCAACTGAGATGATAGATAAGTTAGGGCTTACAAGAATCAAACATCCATCTCCTTATAAGGTTTCAGGACTGCTGAGTATTTGTCTCTTGAAGTTAAAGATATTTTGAGTGAATATATGAAAATACTTGCATCTAATTTACCAACTGAGTTTTTTCCAATGAGGAGTATCAACCACTATATGGAATTGATTCTAGGAACTAGCCTTCCAAAAAATACTGCCTATAGGTTGACACCTATGGAAAATTAAGAGATACGGAAGAAAGTGGATGACATTTTAAAAAAAAGGTATGATAAGAGAAATCCCAAGTCCTTGTGCTATTCCCACAGTACTTATGCCAAAGAAAGGAGGGGTATGGTAAATGTGTACTGACTCAAGGGCTATTAATAAGATTACTCAAAGATATAGGTTTTCCCACTCCTAGAATAGAAGGGCAAATGAATTTTCAAAGTGGCTCTGTTTATTTGTCCAAAATAGACTTGAAGAGTGGTTACCACCAAATCAGAATTAAACTAAAGGATAAAAGGAAGAAAACCTTTTGGACTAGCGATGGTTTGTGTAAATGGATGGTTATGCCTTTTGGTTTGTCTAATGCCCCCAACACTTTTATGAGGCTTATGAATGAAGTCTTAAAACCATTTCTTGGAAAATTTGTGATTGTGTATTTGGATGACATTTTGGTGTTTAACGAGACTAAGGAGGAGCACTTGGTATATTTGAGACGGGTATTGCAAAGGCTACATGAAGAGAAGTTGCAAATAAATCTTAAGAAGTGTGTGTTTTTGCAGAGAGAATTGATACTTGGGCTTTGTGGTGTCCAAGGATGAATTAAAGATGGACAAAGAAAAATTCCAAGCCATACTTGAATGGCCTATAGCTTGACAAGTTTTTATAGAAAATTTATTAGAAATTTCAGTCATGTAGCACCCATTCTTGAGAGCATTAGAGAGAGAATAAGAAACCATTTGAATGGACTAGAAAGGCCAAAGAAAGTTTTAGATTTCTCAAACATTAAGTAAGTGAGCAGCCTATTCTTGATTTTCCTTATTTTAATAAAGTGTTGCAAGTGGAGTGTGATGCCATTGGGTTGGCTATTGGGGTTGTCTTGAGTCAAGAATGTAAGCCAGTAGCATTCTAGATAGTATTATTTATATTTATTTAAGCATAGCATCTTGAATCTTAATTTCTTTCTAATGAACTCTAGTTGACAATAACATAAAAAATTGTATAGAAAATGCATAAGAATATAGATCTTGCATTGCAAAAGACTTCGAGAAACAGTTAAAAAAATCACGGTTTTCTTAATTGCAGAGTAGAGAGGTGTTGGGTACTAAACAAGATGCTTCTCCGTTGAACTAAAATATCCACTCCGAACATGGGCCGCTTTATAGACCTAAACTTCTGTCCTTTTTTGACCTTGTCTTTTAAAAAAATACCATAATGGTAAAACCCAAAATGTCGAAAAGAATCAAAGATTTCTTGAGAAGCAGAGATTGTTATGCGAACGGCAATATATCTCGTTCTCAATACCAGTGAGCTGCTACTGTAAAGAACAAGAAGATTTGCTATCAAAGAATAGCAGGAATAAAAGTAACAGAAGGAAGTTGAGCCTGGTGACACTCATGGCCGCTGTAGGAAGACACGGGGCTAACGCATACAAAAGTAGGGAAGCATACAATTATTTAAATAATTATCTGAACAAACAACAAAACATAAATAACAATTCTATGTTGAGATCCACGGTTGTTTATTGGGTGGCTTTACTTCAATGCCTGAAACATGAATTTTTCATCACATCACAACTGCAAATAATACCACTGTTGTTACGAAGTTAACAACCGGGGACGATAAAATGTTGGAAACTGCACTGTTCTGGGTGGGATTCGAACTCGGGCTTGTATTCGTAGTTGGAGTGCCAGAAGGGGAAGTAGGAGGGACCCCTGAAGCTGTCGGAGAAGGGGAAGTTGTAGGGACCCTTGAAGCTGTCGGGGAAGGCGAAGTTGTAGGAGCCCCTGAACCTGCATGCACAATAAGAAATCGGAAATCAATAATCGATCATTGTACATTCTGTGAATTTGCATCCCAAAAGAAAGAAAACAAACAAATATTTACCCTGGCATTGGCTGACAGGCGGCGTGGACACTTTGCATGCAGCTGGTAGAGCGAGAGCTCGAGTCTGATTAATGGCAATCCCCAGCGAATTATTACCAGTCAGCAGCTGGCACAGACATGGAGCGTTATTCGTGACAACAGAAGAAAGGGCGCTGCAGCAGCCCTGAGAAGGGGTCGTGGCATTTCCAGAGATATAATTGAGACACGGTGATAAGCTCACAAGGGCGGTGGTACAGCTTGACTGCGCCATAACACCCTGCTTTCCCACAGCAACCATGAGGGCCACTACACTCAATATTACCACAATTAATGGCGTCTCTGCTGTGTGTGTTACACTTGATCCTGCCATTAAACTTAAACACAAACAAATCTTGGTATGCTGCGCAGTAGAAAGAATCAGAAGCCTCACAAATTGCTGTATCCAAACAGAGTGCTGTGCGTGTTCTGCAATCTAATAGAAATGGCGGGGGTGTTTTAAAGGACATTTTGGGGGCCACAAAAAGCAGAAGAGTGGGTACTCAAAAAATAGTTGGTCACCAAACCAAGCTGCTGTGCAATGCGAGTCGAAAAAAAGATTATACTTTACGCATGCTATGACTATAACATTGTTATTATTTTAAACCGTTAAGAATGAGAGAAGTTGTATACTTCTATCTTGGCGGTGGATATGTCCAATGGCAGTAACTGGATGTGAATAAACTCAATTTAATAGTGAGGAGCAGATATATTGGTAGCCAAGAGCCGTACCTAGCAAGGATGTAGCTAACGAAGCCGAATTTTAAATTGTATGATTAGTTGGCTTTGACGTCAACGCATTATATGCTCAATCTTCTAGATTTTACTGAGAATTTTACGTATATTTATGTACATATACTTTATGCATATCTATTCTTATGTATTTGCTTGGACATCATATTTATTATTTTATCATATAGATGTTTCAATAGGACCGTTATCTATTTGGATCTGATTGTATATTCACCCAACTTCATTTTTTATAAGTAGAGATGGATACTATTTTTAAAAATTTCAGTTCCAAATTTGAGTTTGTCTATCATTCTCTTACTCCAAGCTAACTAACTACATGTTTTGTGTCATTTGTACACAATCAACTCACTTAGCTTAAGTCATGGAGACATTTTCATCATGATCAACAAACAACCATGGGAGAATAAAATAGATAAGATGAGGTAAGACTACTTTTTTATGTTGAGTTGACGATCAGTTGATTGAACTATCAATTCAATGTTAAACTAAATATGCCATATGCATTGATAGGTCAATGTCGTCTTCCTAAACAATATTTTCTCTTTATTGCCCTACTATAAATAACAAGGTATAGATGCATTGAAAATCTAATGAGTGTCACACATGCAATAGTAGAACTAGTTGTTGTTTGAGTTAGAGAAACCTATCCATGATCATGCTAGCTTGAAGTGGCCAATTAGGTGCCCTAAAGATAGTAGGAAATAAATATACCATTATTTTACTCATGACCTATTAAGTTTCTCTTTGTTAAGGCAATCCATGCCAAGACAAGAAGATGCATGATGTTAGGACTTAGTGAAAGTCTAAATGGCTCAAAATTGTGTAAAGTTGGGGAAAATATTGATAGGGTGCTCATCATTCATTTGTAGTTTGGGTCCATCTTTATCACTAGCACCTACCCTTAACATAAGAGGATTAGGGAACCAATCCACATATTCATGAGTGTTCACCCTTATTTTGGGCAGCTTGGTACCTCTATATTGTAAGGTAGTGTATTTTCCAATGGCTAACCACACAATCCTTTAAAATGTACCCAATGCGTTGTTTAGATGCAACTACACTGACTATTAATTCCTCCCACTAGCTTGTGCACCAATATGATAGTTTCACTCAATAAGAATCAACTATGAAGTTAATAAAATTGGATCCCACATCCATTATGGACTCGAGATGGTAATGATAAACGTAGTAGAAGAACTAATATCATGTCGCTACTAATTTTCAACCACAAGCCACCAATGAGTAATAGGGACTAGTTCAATTGTTAAATCCTTATATTAATAGGCTTACAACAATCACAATGCTTACAGAGAAGTAATCATCATCATTTATTAAATCCCTAATTATATTTTCATTCATATAAAATTGTAACACATCCACCTTTGTTAAGGCATATAAATACATTGTTATTTAACAATAATGCAACTACCAATCAAGATTACTAGAAGCAATTATATCTTGAGTTCTTAGATTACTACATAAGTCCTAACCAATAACCACTAAGTGACACATAAATATTTGATAACTATGGATTGTGTTATCTAATCTCTCATAAAAAGAATTCTACATTCCATCCAATTAGATGAATACAAGGTAACATAAAAACAACAATAATAATAATAATAATAATAATAAGTGAAGCAAGGTCACATTAACATCATTATCAAATAAGACCCATTTTTATGAGCGGGAGTGGAAGGAGCGGGAGGAGTCTCGAATTTGAATAGGAGGAGTGGGAGGAATCTTGAATTTGAATACAGGCGGGAAAATAAGTTTGTAGGCATCGGATGCTGCTGCAGGAGCTCGTGATGGCGGCACTCTGGCAGACCAGGAAAAGGAAGACACAGCAAACAAGGATGGGGTCCCACGTGGCAGACAGAAGGATCCAGGTAAAGAGGAGATGGGGTCAAAAGGTATCTTCTAGAACAGTGAGAGGCCCTACATTGCATCAAGGAGGATTCATCTTGGCATCGTCCTTGGTCAACTTTATTTGGGATCAAACCCACAGGCAAGTCCCTTTTTCCGGTAATAAAAGACCTTTCTGAGAAGGACAAGGGAAAGTACACAATTTCATTACCGGATGAACTGATTAAGCACAATATTGCTACTATGTCTCTCACTTTGGTGGGGAAATTTGCTAGATCTAGGCCAAACATTGATATTGTTAGATCCTTTGCAAAAAAAAATGGAACCTTAAAGGTCAGGTGGAAATCAAAGCCATGGCAAAGGGTTTTTTATCCTTTGAGTTTTCTTGCCATGGAGACTATGCCAAGGTCCTTTGTGCTGGGGCGTGGGCTATTGGGAAATCATCTTTGGCTTTGCAGAGGTGGTCTCCAAATCTGGACCTCAATGCCTCTTTTTATATCCAAGCCCCTATTTGGGTGAGGCTCTCGGAGCTACCTTTGGAGTTCTGGCTCAAAGATGTCTTTCCTAGTATAGAGAGTTCCTTTGGTGAGCTCCTTTTGATTGACCCAGTGACTATGGATAGATGACGCCTTACCTATGCTAGAATCTGTATAGGGGTTGAAGAAGGGAAAGATATGCTAGAAGTCATAGAGATTCATTCTAAGTTAGGCAAAAGATTACAAAAACTGGAATATGAAAGTGTTCCTTTTTTGTGCTTTCTATGCAAGAAAGTAGGGCATATGGTCAGGAAATGTCCAACTATAGCTAAGGAAAAAGCTTGGAAAGCCCATAAGTCGAGGGGTATTTATAATGATCATATTCCTGAAGCCTCTAACTCAGAGAACCCCCAAAATGCTTCTCTTGTTTGGAGTAAATAGGAACCCAAGCTTCCTATTTTGCACAAACAGGGAGAAGCAGTTGTACCCACCAAAGATCTCATAGAGGAACCCTTTTAGTGCTATGTGATTGTCTCACAGAGCTTAGAGCTATTACCGATTGCGCTAGCTAAACCTATTTTAGAAGGTATCTTCTTTAAAACCTTGGATGATCAGGGTTGTGTGGTTGGGTCTCCCTCATCCCTCTCTTCGATGGCCTCGAGATCCCCTAAACCCTCCTGGGAGATCGGAGTTTTCCTTCCAGCGCATAACATCCCAGCGGGTGAGAACAATCTTGTGTCTCCCATTCGGAAAACTACAGGGTCATCTATTCAAGAGCTGAAATGTCAGGAGTAGGTTTTCAAAATGGAAGCTCTGTTAAATTCAACCACTCTTGGGAACCTTTCTAAAATGGAAGAACTCTTTTCTAAACACATGGAAGGGAAGGAGGGAGATTGGACTACTGTCAAAAATAAAAAAAAAGTAGTAGGGACCCCTCCCCGGTTTCACCAGTAGCTACCAAGAGTAAGAACAAAGCTGTTCTGGGTGTCAAAACTAAAACCCAGGGTGGAAAAAATTGAGCTAGATCTGGCAAGAAGAAGCCTATAAGAACATTGCAGATCAAACCCAAAAGACCATCTAGGTAGCTTGTACCTCTAGTCATTAATGAAGTTAATCTCCAGGAATGTTCGTGGTCTTAATGGGAAACATAAGTAGGATGTAATAAGGAATATGATAAGGGATCATAGACCCGATGTCATGCTATTACAGGAAACTAACATGAAAAAGGACAAAATGGAATGCATAAAGTTTTGTAAGTCTATGTATAAGGTTGCTACTAGCTCAGAAGGTGCTTCCGGAGGTCTACTGACTCTATGGAACTCTTCTCTCATGACTACTGACATTGTCTATGAAGAAGGTAATGTGTTTCTTTTGAATCTCAGTAATATTAAGAATAAGGAAATCTGGTTCATCATGAATATCTATGCTCCCAATTATTAAAAAGGGTGAAGGTATTTTTGGGATAAACTTAGAAATATTGTGTCAATGCTTAATCTTTCTAAATGCATTATCATGGGTGATTTCAACACCCCTCTAAAAGAAGGGGAGAAAATGGGAGGGATCACCCCAGATATGGAAAGTAGGTAGGATCTCATGGTTTTTGTCAATGATCAAGGCCTCTTAGATGTGGATCTTCAAGGGGTGAATTTCACCTGGAGTAATAGGAGAACGGGGAATGAGTGTATCCATGTTAAACTGGACATAGCTTTGATCACGGTGGATTGGCTGAACTCCTACAATTGCAATCTCTCTACTCTAGTGCAGATTGGGTAAGATCATTGCTCTCTTTCTCTTGTTCTTGACCCTATTACAAAGCAAAGAGACTTCCCCTTTATATTTGAGAAGATGACGACCAAACATCCTTACATAAACAACAAGATCATGGAATGGTGGAATATTGATGTTAAAGGATCATCTATGTTCAAAGTAGCCAAAATACTTAGAAACGTAAAGTTAAACATTAATATCTAGAATAAGAGGGAATTTGAGGACATTTTTGCCTCCAAAGAGAAGGCCATTTCTAACCTTGGTATTATCTAAGAGGAAATCCAAAGAGATGGATATGATGAGATAACCTGAATCAAGAAAAAATTTTACTCTTGGAGTATCATAATGTGATTGGTAAGGAGGAAATGTATTGGAAGCAGAGATCCAGATCCATATGGTTGAGGGAAGGAGACCAAAATACCCACTTCTTTCACTTATCCACCATGAAACATAGGGCAGCTAATAGAATTAGTAGCATCAGAAAGGGGAACCAAATCTTGGAGGATAAAGACATCTCTTTAGCTGCTGTGGACTTCTTGAAATCACTTCTTTCTAAAGATCTTCACCTCTAGGATCAGGATCATGTGGACCTCTTGAGAAATATCCCCACTATCATCATGGATCTCTAGAAAAAAGCTTTGATAGGTATCCCTAGTAGTGACAAAGTTAAAAAATCCCTGGACTCTCTTCTAGGAGACAAGGCCCCAGGCCTGAATGACTTTCCCATGTTTTTCTTCCATAAGTACTGGGAAAATGTCAAATCTGTTGTGGTCAAAGCAGTACAATAATTCCTTGGGTCCAAGAATCTTCTGAAAGAACTCAATGCTGATTTTATGGTCCTTATTCTGAAAGTCATGGGGGAAGATGCTATGGATCTTTTTAGACCCATTAGTTTATGTAATTAATTCTACAAGATTATTTCCAAAGTCATTACTATCAGAATTCTTCATGTGCTCCCCTTCATTATCACCCAACAATAGTCAGGCTTTGTTCCTGGTCGATAGATCCTGGATTCAATTATGGCAGTTCACAAAGTTATTCACTATTTAGAATCAGGCAAGAGGGAAGGATTTCTCCTAAAGATTGATATGTCTAAACCCTATGAACGGGTTGACTGGTCTTTCCTGTTAAAAGTTTTGGGTGCTTTTGGATTTAATAGTAGATTCTCCTGAATCATCCTTCATCCAATATTTTTTCCTTCATTCTCAGTCTTGGTTAATGGGTCTCCTTCAACCTTCTTCAAAGCTTCTTGGGGGCTTGATACAAGGGGATCCCCTATCTCCTATCCTTTTTATCATCTTGGCTGAGTGTTTGGGAAGATCGATTTCTACTCATAAGTTTTCTGGCAAGCTAAAAGGCGTCAGGTCATCCTCTAGTTTATCCATTTTCTCTCATAAAAAATTTGTAGATGACACCATATTGGGTGGAGAAGCCTTGATTATTGAGGCCAGAGTTGTTAAAAACCTACTGGATTCCTATACTAGGGCCATTGGCCAATCTATCAACTGGTGCAAGAGCTCCCTCTTCTTTATTAACATGCCTAAGACTAGACAATAGAGAATGGAAAATATTTTAGCTTGTAGTATTGGCTCTCTCCCCTCCACCTACTTGGGACTTCCTCTTGGATCTAAACCACAAGAAGCTTTCTAGAACAAACTCATTGACATATTCAATAGAAAATTGGCAGGATGGAAGGGAATTCATCTCAGTCAAGCTAGCAAGATTCAGCTGGTCAAGTCCACTCTTCAAAACCTTCCCACTTATGCACTTAGCCTCTTTTCTATACTGGCTAAAGTGGCTAAAGCTATAGAAAAATCCAAAGGAGATTCCTTTGGGGTAGGGCGGAAGAGAAAAGATGCCTCCCTTTGATTTATTGGGAAAATGTGTGTCTCCCCAAAAAGGATGGGTGTCTGGGTATTAGGAGGATTAGGTCTTTCAATAAGGCACTTCAAGCCGAGCAAATTTGGAGAATTTTCCATGGTAAAAGGCAATGGAGGGATTTCATTGAGGAAAAATAATTGTCCATTGCTTCTTTCAATTATTTCTTTGAAAGTGATGATATCCCAAATGGTTCTTATATTTGGAATGACATTCTTAATGCCAAAGACTTGGCCAAGTCAAAAGCAAAATGAAAAAGTGGAAATGGTCACAATATTAGCTTTTGGAATGACCATTGGATAATGTCGGGGCCCCTGAGAGATATAGATTTCTTTAATTCTTGGATGGAGGAATGCATCTTTCTTTCAGGGATAGATTTTTGTAATTATAGAATAGGTAATTCTTGGGTGGATCCATCCTTTGTTTCCTAGGAGCTATCACCGTTACTTGTTAGGAATAAGGTGTCTCAACCTTGGATAATTCCTATTCTTGTTATTTGTTTTGTAAAATGTATTTCTTGCAAGTAATGTAATTAAGTGTGAGTGTACATGTCTAGTTGGCATGTTGATGTGGCACTCGACTTGATGTGTCGGCATCTTGAATTGTGTGTAAGGAGATCATGGCTGAAATCGTTATGATGGATTCCTATGACACATAAGAGCTATTTCTAGAAGGTTCTATGATGAGTGAAGACATGCAATGACATGTGGCAACTGATAAAGTTGAGTAGTGTACACTCTTCCACAATCGTGGGGTTCCTATTTTCTCGGAGAATGGTAAAACCCTAATGCGGCTATCTTTGGAAGTTGCCCTAAAAAGGAAAGCACATGATATAAGCATTTTTTAGGGTTGCAGATAGAAGTAGAAAAAGAGTATTGTTGGTATGATCTGGTGATATTGGATTAGTCTGTGTGTGTCGATTGTCTCCTAAAAGAACTTGCATTGGAAGTGTGTTGTAACCGTTGTGTTGAAGATAATACATTGTGTAGGTTTTAGAGTGCTGGGGTTTTTTACCAAAAGGTTTTCCCTAGGGTAAATCATTGTGTCATTCTCTATTTTCTGTATGCATGGTATATGGCTGCAATATCATTGTTACAGTAGTTAACAAATCTGAAATTGTAAGGATTTAAAAGAATTTGCACAATACTTTCCTTTAGAGATTAGTGTAGGAAGTTGTTTCTGCACCTGAGTTTCCTTACAAGTGGTATCAGAGCCTGATCTGCTTTTGATCCTAGTTATTGGGTAGGGTTTGTTGAGCTAATCTCAAGTTGAGTGGGAGTTTTTTGTGCAGAGCATTCTGAATCTTATTTGTAGATTGAGATGGCAAGTTCCTCATACAGTAGAATGGAGGTGGAGAAATTTAATGGCACTAATTTTGAGTTGTGGAAACTCAAGATGGAAGACATGATTGAAGAATGCGATCTATGGGAGGCTACTTCACTTGATGTGAGACCTACAGTGATATCTCAAGCAGATTGGGAGATCAAGGATCAGAAGGCTAAGGGTCTCATCAGACTCTGTCTAGCAAATGTTGTTCTTCTGAATGTTCTTGATGAGACTACTACAAATTCTTTGTGGAAACGGCTTGGGTCTGTGTATTAGGCCAAATATCTAGTCAATAAGTTGTTCCTGAGAATGAATTTGTATTCTTTAAGAATGGAGGAAGGTGGATTCATAACTGATAATCTCAATGCATTCAATTTATTGATTGCACAGTTGGCATCATCTAGTGCCAAGATCGAGGAGGATCGATGTATGACCCTGCTTTGTTCCTTGACAAATTCATGGGACCATCTTGTGATGGCTCTCAGAAGTACTATAGTCACATTCTGTATGGATGATGTGGTGTCTTCGCTGCTATCTGAGGAGATGCGAAGAAAGACTTCAGATTCATCTAAGGAAGCCCTTGCTGTTCGCGGGAGATCCAATGACAAAGGAAAGCAAAATGACAATAAGTCAATGAAGGGCAGATCCAAATCCCATGGGAGTACTAAGACTCCTAGAAAGTCCAAGGAAAAATGTTGGAACTGTGATAAATTTGGGCACTTTCGGAGGGACTGCAAAGAACCGAAGAAGAAGAAGAAAGGCTTAGATTCAGCTTCTAAAAAATCTCAAGAAGATGGAGATGATTTTATTGCAGCTTTGGCAGCCCATGCATTTGATGATGTGTGGTTGGTAGAATCGGGTGCTTCTTTTCACATGACCTCTAATCGAAACTGGTTCTCAAAATATGAAGAGTTTGATGGTGGAAAGGTGTACTTGGGTGATGATTCTCACCTAAAGATAGTTGGATGCAGAAGGGTCACTATCAGATTTCCTAATGGACGAATAAAGGGAATCAACGGAGTTATGCACATTCTGGGTTTGGCACGAAACCTATTATCTATAAGTATGTTGAATGATGTAGGTGTGCAAGTTGTTTTTTCGAAAGATGGATGCAAGATGATGAGAGGTTCTATGGTGATCACAAAAGGTACTAGGAGAGGTACTTTGTTTCAGCTTTATGCATGCATTGCTCAGTGCAATAGTTCTTCTTTTTCAAAGAAGAGAGTGGCTATCACTTCATCCCCACCATCTGAATGAGCAGTAAAGAAGACTGTGGCAATCGGTTCCGATGGCAGTGCAGTAAGTGTACCTAAGGGTGCAAACACTTTGGAAGGCAAGATTCCTGCAGAAAAGACAATGTTGTGGCATATGAGATTTGGTCACATTGGTGAGAAGGGTCTTAGGACCTTGAAAACTAAAAATCTAGTCGAGGGGATAAATGATTGTAATCTTGAATTTGATTTCTGTGAACATTGTGTTTATGGTAAGCAAAATCGTGTTCACTTCTACTCCAGTTCTCACAAGTCTTCTGGAATTTTAGATCTTATTCATTTTGATGTATTTGGTCCTATAAAAGTTCCTTCTATCTCCAGTTCTGTATATTTTGTATCTTTTTTAGATGATTATAGTAGGACTTGGATATATTTCCTGAAAAGTAAGACATAGGTTTTCAGTCGGTTCAAGGAATTTAAGGCTCTTATGGAGAATCAGACTAGTAAATGAATCAAGTGTGTGAGAACTGATAATGGTGGTGAGTTTTGTTCCATAGAGTTTGAACAGTTCTATAAATAACAAGGAATCAAGAAACATAAGACAACTCCTTACACCCCACAACAAAATGGAGTTGCAGAGAGAATGAACAGGACACTGATGGAGAAGGCTAAGAGTATGCTTAGTGGAGCTAGTTTAGAACAAAGGTTCTGGGCCGAAGCTGTGGCCACTGCTTGCTATCTGGTTAACAAATCTCCTACATCATCTCTTGTTGGTAAGACACCCATGGAGGTGTGGTCTGGTAAGAAGCCTTCAATTAGACATCTTCATGTTTTTGGTTGTGAATCTTATGCACATATTCTAAAGGATAAAAGATCTAAGTTGGAAAACAAAGTTGTTAAATGTATTTTCATCAGATACGGTGTTGGTGTGAAAGGATACAAGCTTTGGGATCCTATGACTAGTAAGGTGTTGCATAGTAGAAATGTTAATTTGAAAGAGATAACATCTTCTCCTATTGTGCTACAACTAGATGAAAAAGAAAAGGAAAAAGATGTTGTTCAGTTTCCTCCTACCCCTGAGAAGACTAACAGAGAGACCATGTTGGGTCTAATAATGAGGAGAGCTCTAGCAGCTCTGATAGTTCAGAAGAAGAGGAATAAAAACCTCAACCTCAGCCCTTAAGGAGATCCACAAGAGAAAGAAAGAAACCGGAAAGGTTTGGTTATTCTATGTTAGATTCCAGTTGTTCTTTTGCTTTGATTACTAACACTGATGAGCCTAGATCTGTGAAAGAGGCTTTGGGCATGGAAGATGCAGGTTTCTAGATTAAGGATATGGATGATGAGATGGCTTCATTGGAGAAAAAAAAAACTTGGGACCTTGTACCTTTGCCTAAAGGGAGAAAATCTGTTGGCTGTAAATCGGTGTTCAAGAAGAAATTTTGTGCAAATGGCAGTGTTGAAAGGTACAAAGCTAGATTGGTTGCAAAGGGGTATTCACAGGTAGAGGGAATAGATTATGGTGAAATATTCTCTCCTGTTGCAAAGTTGACATCCATTAGATTTTTGTTATCTCTTGTTGCATCATATGATTTAGAGATAGAACAAATGGATGTGAAGACAACTTTCCTTCATGGTGATTTGGAGGAAGAGATTTATATGTCATAGCCTGAGCGCTACATTGTTAAAGGTAAAGAATCCTTAGTTTGAAGATTAAAGAAATCTCTATATGGTTTGAAGCAATCTTCTAGGATGTGGTACCTTAAGTTTGATGCCTTTGTGTTGTCAATTGGATTTGTAAGATCAAAATCAAATCTTTGTGTTTATTTCAGAGTTGAAAATGATCGCCTTCTTATTGTTGCATTATATGTTGATGATATGTTGTTGTTTAGGAAGGGTAAGGGTATGATTTTTGATTTTAAATCTCAGTTTTCAGCACAGTTTGAGATGAAAGATCTTGGGGCAGCAAGGTACATCTTGGGTATGGAAATTAGTAGAGATAGGTCTAACAAAAAACTTTGGTTGAGTTAGAGGTGGAGGACATGAGTAGATTACCTTATGCTAGTGCAGTTGGTAGTCTTATGTATGCTATGGTCTATACTAGACCAGACATTGCCCAAGTAGTGGGAGTCCTGAGTCAGTTTATGGCTAACCTTGGATGGGTAGATTGGGATGCAGTTAAGCGAGTATTCAGATATTTGAGGGGTACATCAGATTACTCCATATGTTACCATGGTAACTCTTCTAGATCTTCACATTCAATTTGTATTCATGGGTTTGTGGATTCAGATTGGGCAGGTAATATTAATAGTAGGAGATCCACCAGTGCTTATGTGTTCACTATGTTTGGTGGTGCCATCAGTTTGATGAGTAAGCGACAACCTGTGGTTGCTTTGTCCACTATAGAAGCTGAGTACATGGCTGCTCCTCATGCTTGTAAGGAAGCAATTTGGCTTAGGAGATTGTGTTCTAATGTTGGTGTTGATGTAGAACAGATTACTATTTGGTGTGACAGTCAGAGCGCTATTTGCCTTGCGAAGAATCCAACTTTCCATGCCAGAACGAAGCACATTGATGTGCAATTTCACTTTGTGAGAGATATGGTGGAAGATGGAAAGGTAAATTTGGAGAATGTAGATACTGTGAAGAATGTTGCAGATGCATTAATGAAACCAATGGGCACTGCAAAGTTCAGATGGTGTTCAGAGTCTATGGGCCTTTTGGCCTATAGCGGTTAGTTCATGTTATGTTCCCATTGCTCTTACAAGGAGTTCGACAAGTGGGAGAATGTTAGGAATAAGGTATCTCAACCTTGGATAATTCCTATTCTTATTATTTGTTTTGTAAAATGTATTTCTTGCAAATAAATTAATTAAGTGTGAGTGTACATGTCTAGTTGGCATGTTGATGTGTCACTCCACTTGATGTGTTGGCATCTTGAATTATGTGTAAGGAGATCATGGCTGAAATGGTTATGATGGATTCCTATGACACGTAAGAGCTATTTCTAGAAGGTTCTATGATGGGTGAAGACATGAAATGACATGTGGCAACTGATAAAGTTTAGTACTGTACACTCTTCCACAATCGTGGGGTTCCTATTTTCTCAGAGAATGGTAAAACCCTAATGCGGCTATCTTTGGAAGTTGCCCTAAAAAGGAAAGCGCATGATATAAGCATTTTTTAGGGTTGCAAATAGAAGTAGAAAAAGAGTGTATTGTTGGTATGATCTGGTGCTACTGGATTAGTCTCTGTGTGTTGATTGTCTCCTGAAATAACTTTCATTGCAAGTGTGTTGTAACCATTGTGTTGAAGATAATACATTATGCAGGTTTTCGAGTGCTGGGGTTATTTACCGAAAGGTTTTTCCTAGGGTAAATCATTGTTTCATTCTCTATTTTATATATGCATGGCATATGGATGCAATATCATTGTTAAAGTAGTTAACGAATCTAAAATTGTAAGGATTTAAAAGAATTTGTACAATACTTTCCTTTAGAGATTAGTGTAGGAAGTTGTTTCCACACCTGAGTTTCCTTACATTACTCACTGCTCTGAATGTTATTTCCCTCTCTTAAAATAAGGAACTTTGATCTGAGAAGGTCCCCTTATGACTCTTTCATGGTGGCCTCAACCTACTCTATTTAGTTTTATCTAGAGCCTAATCCTTTCTGGTCTAAAGCCTAATTACTTGGCCTTATCTTAACAATCAATATTTTTTACTGGTTTTTACTTCAAAACCACATTCTCACTATTGATAACCTTATCAAGCCTGGCATCCCTATTCCCAATAGGTGTATTTTGTGTCAAGTCCAAGCTGAGTATGTGGACCACCTCTTTATTCATTGTACCTTTGTTAGGTCAGTGTGGCAATTTTTCCTATCTCTTTTTGGCCTGCATTGGTGCTTCCCATCTTCTGTTAAGGACCTCTTTTCCCATTGGACCTTGCCTTTTAAAATCATTACCTTTCACAAAATTTTGTCATGGGTGCTTCCTCACCTCTATTGGGCCATTTGGAAAGAGCACAATAGTCGTATCTTTAGGGACTATAGTGTCAATCCAAAAAATTTATTCGAAAAGATACACCATGCTCTCTCGGAAAATTTTATTACTTGTGGGAATACTAATCCTTTTGTAGGTTTAGATGATGCTGCTAATCCCTTGAAGACCATAGATAAAAGATAGCACTATACCTAGTGCTTTCCTTTGGAAGGGTGGGCCAAATCCAACTTCGACGGTGTGACCAAGGGAAATCCTAGAAAGGTGAGAAGTGGTTGCATAATTTAAAATTATTTTGGCCATGGCATTGTTGCTATCAACTTTCTATTGGGAACACAAACCAATTACTACATGGAATCAAATGCATCCCTCCACATGACTAAATTAGTTCATCACTTGGGATCCAAAAAAAATTGGTTAGAAGGTGATTCACGCAACATAATCAAATGCCTTAACTTGGAACATCCAACATCATGGACTATAGCTTATATGGTTGAGGAAACACGCTCCCTTTTGAACACCTTTGATAAGGTTCATTTATCCCATGTGTTTAGAGAAGGAAACCAAGGTGCTGACTGGTTTGCCAACTGGGCAGTGAGAAGTGACATGTAGACATGCTAGCTTAACGGAGAACACCTCCCACGTGAAGCGTTGGATTTTGTTACTTATGACTGAATCCATGGGAAGGAGGGTTTATGAATATTAATCATGATTGTTAAAGGATTTAATGGAAATGGATTTTCCATTAATGGAAAGTATGAGACAGGCTGGAAAATAAATCATTACAAATCACACCCGCATACTTACTAGGTGCCTAGAAGATTTGGTAAAACTTACCATTCAAGGAAAAAAAATAGAACTACATGGAACAATTCAGAGAAAAAAGGTTTGAGATTTTGTGTTGCTTCCTATCTATCTCTATTTCTTGCGATGGGATGGGAAAGGCATAGGAGGGAGCCTCCCAAAGATTGTGAAAAATGGAGGCGGCGAACCAAGATTTGGAACTACCTTCAAAGTGGTGGCATTTCCACCTTCATCGAGAGGCTTCATGTTGGGAAGCTGATTGTGACGAAAATGTTCGTCAAAACATGGAATGAAGGCAGTATTGAGATTGAGGGAAAAAAAATTATGGTGACAAAGGAGGTTATCTCAGTGGTCATGAGTATCCCTATTGTTGGAAAGAAATTCTACAGAGATTGAAAAATTTTAGACTCGGTGATCAGCGACTTTGTCAGAAATGAGGATGAAAAGAAATAGCTCAATAAGGTTTACACCCATTACCTTCTTGAAGGGATGAAAAGATTGTGGAGGTTCATGTTAAGAGCCATCATCTACTACATTACGCTGGACACCAGGTTTGATAGAATTTGAACCTACCATTTTGTCGTCTTGAACCATTTTTGCCATGAAATGAAGGTATCTATTCCCTTTTATTTGTATGCTTCTATAAATGATAATATTAATGGGTATAGAGAGAAGGCCATTACTAACCTTTCCCTGCATGAAGGCCTTTTGCTTTTAATCTATGAATATTTTAAGTCCCAAATCATTGGGAAGGAGGTGGTTTAGAAAGATGAGATGGAATCCTCTAGTTTGGACTACATCCCATTGGAGACGAAAGATAGTGATGGTCTGCATTTGGAGGATAATGATGAGTATAAAATGAAAAATAAAAATATAGGTTTGTCATCCAAAAAGCATAGAGTCAGTATACAAAGCATCAAAAAAAGAAACTGGTAACCCCTAAAAAATAGAATATCATGGTTATTTCTTCTACGGAAGATTATAATGATAATGAGGGAGGTATGGACATAGATGGTGAGGAGGTTATTACAAGCGGTAAAGGAAGAAAGAGAAAACAACCTATGACAAGTAAAATTAAAAAGGATAAGAACAAGGATTTGAGAGAAGACAAAAATTCTCCTGAGGACAAGAACCGCTATGACTCCCTTGTTTTGGGCCACAATCTGAAGAGGAAGCTCTAGGGTGATTACCAAAAGACAAATCAGACTATCCCTTCCCCTCAGATCTCTCAACCCCATGACACATGGAAGGATGAAAGGCAGGATAACGAGTTCTATTGTTATATGGCAGAACATGGGAAAATTATTGGATGGCGTGACTTCAATGTTAAAATAGAAAAGATGGGGATCACCAGATAAATTATAAACCCCAAGGTTATTGAAGGAGAGGGAGCCCGTATCAAGCTAGATGAACTTATTGACCCATCAATGGTGGTGCTCAGTGATAATACCAAGGATTTTGAGATGGACCTACTCAACAATTATCTAAATAGCATGTTAGATAATTATAGAACCATCAAATGGCTATTCCATGAAGTGGAGGACCTTAAAAAAAGGGTCAATGGCAAGGATAAGGTTAAAAATAATAGTAATACTGAGGATCAAGAGAGTTTGAGTAGGAGAGTGAAAAAGATGGAGGATAATATGACTAGGGTAGAAGCTACCCTAAAGAGCATAGCGGAGCAGAGCTATAATATCCTTAAGGCATCCAAAGAGAACAACAAAATGATCATCGAGAAGCTCGAGGAAAAGTTAGATGGGCTGGAGGATTCCAAGATAGAGGTGGAGACTAAAAAAAATACTTAACAGGGTCCCGACCAGGGAACCAGAGCTAGAACCAAGAAGATTAAGTACAAGGACTTGGCGCTGGACCTCCAAAAGATCAAGGATTCAGTGGCCAACATGGAGTTTCTCGAGGCCAAGGTGGCCACACGGATGGTGGAATTATCATGAGGGTCCTTGGTATTTTTTGTTGACCTTGTTTTATTTGCTTTTGTAGAAGTTGTCTATTGTTTTCTCTGGCCTCTATTGGCCTATTCTGTCTTTTAGCTTTATTTCATTTTAGACTGGACTTAATGCTTTTTATACTATGTTTCGGGTTTTAGGAACCCTGTAAAACCTATTTTAATTAATCAAAAACATTATTTTCAAATAATATAAGGAATATAAAACATGTTTGATTAATAATTATGATAATAGAGTATATAAATTTCAATGAAAAAGATAAATATCATATACTTCACATGGATGCCAATATCCAAGACTATTGTCATTAGCAATGTGAGGTTTAAAATTGGAAATCATCCAAGGGAGTTATTGGAAATGATTCTCAATCTATTATCATCAAAACTCTAGGGGAGTTCCTTTTGTTGGAAACATGGTTTTGTACTTGGTCATCCATTTCTTTTCCTCTTCAAGAATGATGCATTTGAGCACATCCTTAAGTATATTGAGCCATATAAAAGGCTCAAAAGAAGGAAGGAAATTGTTGTTGTTTCTTGTTGTATCTAGAGAGAGACAAAGTATCTTTCATTTACCAATGAAAGAACCATTTAGTTGTTAAAGATCTCTTCAACTCCATGCTTAGGTTCCTCAGTATACATAATTGGTTAGTAAAGCATATATAATCTTGCAACAAAAAGTCTTCTAGAAGAAGTAAAAGTCAAAATTCAAATTGGATATAACCCATTAATGTTTTTCATTTTATTCAAATGATTTTCTTGTAATAGAGGAGTTCCTTCATATATGTCTTTTAACGAAGGCTCAAGAGGCTCCCAACACAGAGAGGACAGTCATTTCTCTATTTTTTCTTCATATCTATATTGTTGGTAATATGTGAAATCTCTTTTTATCTCAATCATGTAATATTTGAATTATTTACATTTTTATAAGCATAGGATCTTGAATATTTTATTTTTCCTAATGAATTCTAGCTATGAAAACATATGTGAATATGGGGCTTAAAAGGTACCTAAACCTCTCTACATTTTATACTGCTTAAAAAAACATAATGCTGAATCCCAAAATCCTAAAAATGAATAAGAGATTTACATGTGTTATATAGTACAAATGGTTAGGTGAATGTGAACATCTTTCTCTTTCAATACAGGTGAGTATCACAATCTCTAAAATTCCCCGCGTGCACAACTTCTACATCACAAAATACTAATCTTTTCTCACACAACAACTAGCTTAGCATCAACTTTCACAAAGCAAAAGAAGGTTTAGTTTCAGATCAAGAATAATGGCTAGATTAAATGTAAGAGAAGGGAAAACAATATCTTTGATTGGGGTAATTTTGAGCATGGTGACATTGAAAGCTTCTGCTAATGTGAGCACTGACTGTAACATTTCCTTAATGAATATATCACCCTGTTTAAGTTATATTACGGGAAATGACACCACCCCTTATCAGGGGTATTGTGACAGTCTTGTAATTGCGGTGAAGAATAATGAGTCTTGAATGTGTCAGCTGCTCATTGGTAATTAGGACGAGTTCACAATTAATCAAACTCAAGCTCGAGCTCTGCCCGGAAAATGAAAAGTCATCATGTCGGCTTTAAACAAATGACAGGGTAAAAAAATTTCCCCGCTTACGATTATTGAAATAAAATTTGAAATCCTAATTAACAGGGTGTATGTAAATTGACAGTGATTTTAACTATTGTTTTTGATATTAGCAGCAACAAGAGGGTGCTGACCCGAGGTACAAATTAGCTAACAAGACAGACTTAACAGCATATTAATTCAGCACCGTTAGCAGTAGTAAAAAAATTATAATATCTACCTCTATCAAAACCCACAACAAAAAAGTTGAACCAGCAGCGGTAAGTGTACCAAAAATTAACACTATCAGAGTTATGCAACACAAAAAAATACGAAGCCATGCAGGGCTATTTAAAAAAGTCTTAATCTTAAAACTGAAATGAATGGTCCAAAAATAGGGCTTGGGGTCCGTAGTGTGGTAGCACCCCATCCCGTACTTCATCTTCAACTGGATCCCTTCCTATCCCATAAGCGCTTCGATGGTGTATGCACCCTAAAATGGTCACCTAGACTTTGGGCCCCATTTATCATTTTTATCATTTCTAAATCAATGCTTTGGAACATTTTCAATTCAAATCAATTTCCTTGATCAAATTGTAATTAATTCAATTATTCAATTATTTCAATATTTCCTAAGGTTTGATCATTTTTATCTAATGAAAAGATTTAATT
>MU224933.1:2109149-2129224 GCA_018584345.1 Thuja plicata
TTCCTCCCATTTAATTAAATAAAATTCTTCTAATTTATTTAATTGAAAGAAAACCTCTTTTTTAATTAAATAAATAAAAATCTCCACTTAAAGCACTTTATTTGTTGAAAAAGGAAATGAATTAAATAAAAATGCCTTTCTCATCACATCCTCCTAAGTGGTGGGATTTTTGCCTCTTAATCATAGCCTTTGATTTTTGCCTCTTAATCCCAACCATCCATTGCTCTTTAAAAGGAAATCTCTCCTTCTCATTTTGATATTATGTTTTCATAGTATTGTTATGCTGCAGGTTTGGAGAGAAATTTTGGAGGAGGATTTGAGCACTCAAGCTTGGATATTGCAACTTCTCTCTTCTTGTCTCATTCTTCTTGCATCCATGGCTCCTCATGTAGATTAGATTCATGTTTATTTTCATAGATTAATCTTGCATTTGTATCTCCTTTCATAGATTTAGCCATGCATTGTTGTCATTTAGATTAATTTTCTTTCATGCATTTTTATCATATAGGGTAGATCTCATTTTCATGCATTGAATCTCTCATTTCATTGTGTACTTGCATAGGCACTAACTAGGTAAAATCTCAGGGCCTCCATTTCAAACCTTTGCACTCCATGACTAGAGAGCTATGGATCGATATTTGAGGCCTCATCCTTGAGAAACCTTGGATGGAATGATTCATAGAAGTGTGTCAACATTTTAGCACACAGACAGCAGCAGGGCCATCCACTCTTCATTGAGGAACTTGAAGAGTTCTCTGTTTCCATCCACTGACTCCATCCTAGCCGAGGCTTGTTCATTTAGTAGGCAGAGGGTAGTGGAGGAGGTGTGTATGAATTTCAGAGTGAATTTACTAAAATCCACCAGCCTCCTATTGGTGTTAGCCAAGTCCCCATTCAGTTTGGCCACTGAGTTCTCTAGATTAACCATCTGGAATTTAATTTTTCCCACCAGGCCGGAGCTTGCAGCATACTTAGGGTCCTCTATCGTGTTATTTGGGCTAGAAATATCTTTACCCATATCGGCCACATTGTCCTATTTTTCAATTTTACCCTCTTCCTAGTCAGTATTAGTCTAATTGTCCTCCCTGCTAGGGGACTCAACTGAAACATCCTCTTTATCAAAGAGCTCCTTCATTGCCTGTTTCCCTTTTTCTTTGGCAAGCCGAGAAGACAGGCGGATACTGGTGGGTAGAGGGTCAACATTTAGGGGGAAGTATAGGTTAATATAGATCTTTTTGTCCTTTTAGTAGGCAGGGGGATTCCTCCCAGGTCAGGTCATGCTTGCTACCCATACAAGGAGTAGGGGTCGGCTAGATACTAGAGGAATTAGGGCTAACTGCAGGGGTAGAACCGCCAATGGGTTCTGAAGGTGAGGGAATGCCTTGGTTTAGGGAGACAGATAGGGATAGATTATGTTGAGCCAGTTGGGTAATTTCCACGATGGGTGGAGGGCAGAGAGCCCGGTGGAAGTGGTAAATCCTAAAGATAAGCCCCTGATGCAGGAAAATGGTTTTTTTTTTTCAGAGAGATGGCCTCATTGATGGCCACCACCATATTCTCAAGAGAATGAAGAAGGTAAAAAGGCATTGAAATTAATAATTTATGCCTAAGATGATTAAGAAAGGGAAGGTGATAGTTGTAAAAAGTACCAAATCTGCGCTCCAAGGTGAAATATTTCATCACAATCTTACACATCTTCAGCCAGAATTCCAAAAGCTCCACCATTCTATAACCCCCATTCTTAGACATAGGTTTATCGTCATTTGCAAAGAATGGTCAAAATCTATTTTGGCCTGGGTTTTGGTGGTTTTCTTCCACTTTCTACCCATGGTTGCCATGCCCATAGCTTTACCAATCACCTCCTCATTGATCTCAAAGGTGATGTCGTTAATAGTAACTCTTCTCTCACTCTAGCTTTTGAAAAATTGGTGAGAAATAATCTCATCATGCCCGACCAAACATTTCATGAAGGGAAGAATCCCACCTTCCTTGCAAAAATACATCATTATCAGGTCGGAGGTGAATTTTTCCTCGATTCTGTCAGGTTCAATTCTATGGTAGTCCCCTCTCATATTTGTAAATTAGTTATGAGCAGTCTTCACCCAAGAATTCTCGACCCAGAGAGAATCAAAGCCCTTCTCAGCAGAAAACCATAATAAACCAGAGCAAGAGAAAAAGCTAAGCCGTTGCGTGAAGTGGAAAAAAGAGGGTAATAATCAGCCTTTAAGCATTTGTCTTTTCGCGTACAAAAAGCTGCTAAAATAATTATCATTAGGCACAAAAATCTCCACTGAGGTTGCCACTAAGCTTAGCACATGTGAGCAGTGTTGTAAACCATCATTACAATCAAAACAATCTTTGCCATATCCTTTATTAATCACCCTAAATCTTTGATGGCATAAAAGACATTATGACACTTTATGAAGGGGGTGACGCAAGCAATCCACCTCCTTCACCAAAAAGAGATCCAAATATCTACAACCACATGGCCCTTCCAAATGTGGAAACCAGGCAAGCGCAAATGGATATTTCTTTGGGGTCCACCATTTAGCGCCCAATTCTGATTTTGATTTTCAAACATCACGGGTGTTGTTGTTACTTCTGCTCATTTCCCGCCCAAGCAGGTTCTGAGTGATTTTTGGTAGCTGATTAGCAGTGCCCCAGCAACGTAAGCCATCCGTCTACAATCCCACAGCTGCCATGGAATTGGTGATAGAATTCCCTTCCCTCTAAGTGTGCTTTATGGTGGACTGATCAAAGCAAAGCATTATCCCCTGGATATCTGACAAAATAGGGTCAACCCGCCATCCAGCCAAGGAGTAATAACCAGTGGCCTCAATAATGACCTTGGGGTCCCCCTCAATTTCCATTCTGGTGCAACCATAGTTCAGGGCAAAATTTAATCCCCATAGAAGTATCATTGCCTCAGCCTGATTAACTAAGTGGTCAATAAGGGGACCAACATAAGCGACAACCACTATCCCCCATTGATCAATTATAATCCCTACTCCCGCTTGTCTGCCACCCTGCGAAGCCCCATAAAAATTGAGTTTGTACCAGTTGTCCTGGGGAGGGGCCCAAATGGTAGCTTTTATGGCTCTAAGTTTAGAGCTGTCAAATCTGTCAAACTCCTTGCCAAGACCCCAAGCCTTAGCAGTCTTCCAATCAAAGTCGATGGGGGTGAAGAAGGGATTTTCCAGCTCCCCACCAGTAGGTTATCTTGTATGAGTTTCAAGCCAGCATAGAAAACCTCCTTAGGATTGAGTTCAGACTCTTTGAAGATCCTGTTGTTGCGTTCCTTCCAGATGAACCAGTAAAAAATTGGGGGGTTTTGGTTCCAGAGGAGTTTGATCAGCGGGTGCTGAGATGGTGATTGCCACTCAAGGAGAGTGTCCTGGATGTTGTGGTTAGACACCCATGGGATGTTGAGTCTTGAGAGAATCTCCTGCCAAATCTCGTTAGCAAAATTGTAGTGGAGCATGATATGATTAGAGCTTTCCACGTCTTTTTTGTATAGGCAACAATGGTTGGCAAGGCTAAACCCACATTTAGCAAGGTTTTTGAGCATGAGGATTTCCCCATGGAGGGTAGTCCACCAAAAAAAATTGACTTTGGGGATTAATTGAGGTTGCCAGAACTTCCTCCAAAAAGAATCATCAGCCCATTCATTGATAAGAAGACCATAAGCCGATTTGAAAGAGAATCCGCCGTGTTGAGTATGTCTCAAGAGAAATCTATCAGGTCTGTCAATCAAAGGGATGTGGATCAAAAGTAGTAGTTCCCTGAGTTTGGCAGAAAGGATGGTCAGGTCCGGTCTGAACTGGAGGTGCGGGAGGAGATCAATCCACTTTCCATTGTAGATGAAGTTAGAAACCTAGGAACCAACAACAAGGGACAGGACATTCTTTAAATGAGAGAAACGGGAGTTCCCCAGAATGGAATCAGACAGCCAGGGGTCATCCCAGAATCTGATGTCATGACCATTACCCAATGACCAGAAGGCTCTTTTTTCTATAATACTCCTACATTTGAGGATGTTGTTTTAGATTTTAGAGCCCCCTGAGTGTCCAGGCACCATAAAGAGTTTACAGAAGCGGCCCCCATCCAGATACTTAGCTTCCATGATTCTACAATAGTCAGCATTTCCTTGTATAATGGTCCAAGAAACCTTAGAGAGCAGGGCTTTATTATGGTTACAGATTTTCCTTAACCCCAACCCCCCTAAGGTTTTGGGGAGACAAACAATATCTAGGGAGACAAATAGTACCAGCAGGAGGCATTTCTTCTCTTCCAATACTGACTAGAGGAAGGTGCATTGGATCTTTTCCAACTTGTCAGCCATGAAGCCAGAGATTTTAAAAATAGACAAAAAAATAGACTGGAATTCCTTGGAGAGAAGAAGCAAGGAGTTGAAGCTTACCATCTTTGCTGAGGAGTTTACCTTTCCAGCCCGCTAGTTTATTTTGGGTTCTTTCAAGGATAGAATTCCAGAAATCATTCTTCTTGTCTTTGACCATCAGTGGGAGGCCAAGAAAAGTGGCTGGAAGTTTGTCGGCCTGGCAACCCAAAATCTTCAAAATCTTTTTCTGGACCAATTCCTCAATGTTGAAGAAGAACATCTAGCTTTTGTGATAGTTTATATGTTGACCCGAGGCTGTCGCATAATTTTCCAATAGCTATTTCCACTTAGCTTCTTCTCTGACCGAGGAGGCTCCAAAGAAAAAGGTATCATCACCAAACTGCTGCAGGATAGCAGGTTGCAGAGTGGTGGCCACCTTAATCCCCACAATTTCTCTGGTGCGGGTCATCTCCATCATGTTCCAGCCAAGAAATTTGGTAAGGAGGATGAAAAAGTAGGGGGATAGGGGGTCCCCTTAGTGGAGTCCTTTACCACGGTAAAATTTTGTTCTAGGTTTACCATTAAATAACACCAAGAACCTCACAGTCTCCAAGCAACACTTAATAAGGTCTATGAATTGTTCCAAGAAGTCGAAAGAAGCCAAGACTTTGTAGAGAAAAGTCCAATGGACTTTGTCGTAATCTTTAGAGAAATCCAACTTGAGGGCCATCCCAGCAGCTCTGCTACGATCAATGGAGTGGATGATTTCATGGATGGTGATGGTAGCATCCATAATTTGTCTCTCGGGGACAAAACCTTCCTGATTGGGGCTAATGATTTTGTCAAGTAGGGGTTTGATTTTGTTAACCAAGATTTTGGAAAATGCCTTGTACAAAGTATTGCATAGAATTATGGGTTTGAAATCCTCCATGACTATTGGCTCCGTGCACTTGGGGACCAAAACAATAAAAGTGTCATTGAGTTGCTTTAAGAGTTTTTTGCATCTGATGAAATCCCGAGCAGTATGAATGACATCATAATTAACAATATCTCAATACTCTTGGAAGAAAGTAGGGGGAAACCATCTAGACTAAGGGCTTTGTAGGCTCCCATGGAGAAGACTACCTTATGAACCTCCTCATCCAAGACCCTTGAAAAGAGCATATCATTACCCTCAACCATGATGTCCCTGGGGAGCTGCGCAATGAGATTTTCCTAGAGAGAAACCGGGTCCCCAGGGGATGAATTGATGAAAGTAGTGTAGGAGTAATTAGTGGCCAGTCCTCCATGTTGGATATTGTCTAAAATCTCCACTCCCGCAGGGTTCCAGAGTTTAGTGATGGAGTTTCTTTTTTTATGCTTACAGGTCAATTGATGGAAGAAAGTCGGGTTGCAATCCCCCTCCTTCAGCCACTGGACCCTAGGGCTTTGCTTCCAGAAGACTTCCTTATTGGCCAGAGTGTCTTTCCATCTTTTCCTAGTATTTTCTTCCTCCAAATTTAATTCCTCTGAAAGGTCACCCCTTGCCATTTTTCCTTGGAGAGAATCACATTTCTCATTTAGCATCTTTTTGGTATGGAAAATGTCATCAAAGGTGTATTTTCTCCAACCTTTAACCTCCTCTCTAATAATCTTAAGCTTGGTAGGAACCCTGAACATTGCTGAACCTTTAACCGGAGTAGACCACCAATATTTGAACCTTGTCACAAAAACTAGGGTGGGAGGCCCACATAATCTCATATCTAAAGGGATTTGGGTACTGATATCTAACATCCACCCTTTTGAGGAGAAGGGGGTTGTGGTCTGATGTCATTCTGGGGAGGGTGGCCAGGGTGGAGGTAAAGCCCAGGTCCCAGGTGGGAGAAAGTAAGACCCGATCCAAACGGACCTAAATTAGGTGATTACCTTTCCTGTTGTTAGTCCAAGTGAAGGGGTTTTCCCTCAGCTGCACATCATAAAGACCACAATGAACCACAAATTTGGCCAAGTCTCCTATGCTGTTAGAGTAGTCCATAATACCCCTGCATTTCTCAGAGGGAAACAAGGGAGAGTTGAAGTCTCCCACAACCATGATCTTGGAATCTTGAAGATTGGAGATGGATACCTTTAGCTCATCCCAAACTCCCATTCTTCCCTGTCGGGTATTTGGGGAATAAATGTTAAAACAGATCCAAGTCTCCAGTGGGGAAGTGAAGGCTATAGCCAGGTGGTTGTGGAAAAAAATATGAGCATCATCCCTGACTTTCGAAGGGTTTCAAAGGGTGGAAATACCTCCCGAAGCTCCTTGAGCCTCAGAGTAGAAAAAATTGGCCCTAGGCCAGAGTCTTCCGCCAACGCCTCAAAGTTATCTTTAGACATTTTAACTTCTTGAATTAACAAAATGTCAATTTTATAATAAACAATGTATTGTTTAACAATAAGCTATTTCTGGGGATTATTGAGTCCCCTAATGTTCCATGATAGAACAATTATTTCTTACCTTTTTGGTTGAGGTCCAGGGTTTGCTGTCTTCCTGCAGCAATCTCCTTTATTGTGCTCCTCTGTCTTCTAGCTCTGTCCGTCGACCATCCCAGTTTGGTGTCTAGTCCCACATCCACTCCCTTTTGTTGGGTTTTCTTATTTTGGGTTTTCCATTCCTGGTCCCCAGTCATCGTGTTTCCCAAAGGTGTGGAGAATTCCAGGGCCACCGGGGAACCCGTGGTCAAAGGATTGAGAATAAATTCCACCCCAGGGGTGATGGAAGGCCTTTGGATATGGAGTTTGTTAGTGCACATACATTGAGTTTTGTCTGGACAAGCGCCAAGCCTGGTCTGGAAAAAAGTGGGTTTTCCAAACCCAAGTTGGGGATGTTGGGGTTGCTTACCACCTGCAAGGGGCTGTAGCAGAAGCGGTACTACATTTCTTGATCTCCTCAATGATGGTTTTCTCCTGCATAATCCCTGTGGGTATTTCCCCCTCTTCCAGACCTGACACGACCTTTGCTGTCCCAGATATGAGATCACAATCCTGAGTCATAGTCTCAACAAGACAGGGGTGGGGGGAGTGATCCCAATGGAATCTCTGAACCTTTCACCACTAGAGAAGCTTCCTTTAGCTTAGGTTCAGGCCTTTTTGGGGCCTTGCAATCCTTCCTTGTGTGGTCATTTGAGTTGCAACATTCATAGAAGAGTGTAGCATTCTCATAGACAATAGCTTGTGTCTATTTCCCCTGCTTAGATTTGAGGATGACAAAGTTAGGAAGAGTCTTATTAATAGACACATTCACACAAAAATGTGCAAAAACCAGATGGGATTTAGAGAGGGTTAGAAGATCTGCTGAAATGTAGTGCCCGAATGAGTTGCCAATCCATCTAAAAACTTGCTCATCCCAGAACTCAAGAGGCAAACCTGGGAGACGGACCTAGATAGGTGCCATCTTGCCAAGGTCCATAGAAGGGTCACACCCAGTTTCCATTTGGCCAAAGTGAGAAGGTGTTTTCCAAAGAGCCAAGATCCAAAGAGGATGAAAGATAGGTCCTCAACAACCATAAAGCAGAAGAGAAAGAGGCCTCTAGGCATGGCTGACACCACCACACTCCCCTTCAGTTTCCATTGGTTTCCCACCCATCTACGAACCATGTCAATGGAGGGGCAAAAGTTGAAGAACCGTCCCACCAGAGCTAGGTTAATCTCTTCCATGTTCTTTTGGACAACAGAGACAGGGAGAGTGATCTTTGTTCCTTCCTCTGTTAGGATAGCAAGTGTTAGGGTGGGGTCAGATTCCACTTGGGTCCCAACCAACAAACCTTTCAAGTTAGCCTTGAGAGCAGGATGTGGCAGGGAATCCAAAGTACCTTTCTGGAGATCAAGTTGGGTGTAGGGTCCCCGGGTGTGGGGGCAGGCCCCCCCATCAATTTTTACCATAGCAGAAGTTCAAAAAATCTTTTTGGTGGCAAAGTTGGAGACGAAAAAAATTCAATGTTTGTTTGGTATAGTCTTGAGTAAGTGTTGCTTTATGTTCTTTAACTATTATTTTCATGCTCAGGGACTCCAATTACTTCCAATTCTTCTATCACTTCAGGAATTATAGTTCGACATGCCTCCGTGGGATCCAATCCCAACGAGAACAAATTAGGTTTGGGCAAGTTGATCTCCTCTGTCATCAATGTCATAATTGGAATGGCATTAGCTGCATGTCTGATTTTAAGATAAATAGTTTCATGGGCATTCAACAGTTGGTAGAGTTGAGTAATGTAGTGTTTTTCTTATGTTGATATTTGGTGTTTAAAATTCTAGTGGGGTCTTGATTTTATCTCTTTAGTACGGTGGGAGTGGAATTTTGGTTCTACGAGGTTGAGTGGTAGTGATCCTTTTACTATTTGATGTATTTGTACAAGTGCTGGCTGATCCTTGTAGCGCTTGTGCCTTCTTATTAATCACTGTTGGAGACTTTCTCTTATCTTTCATATGTTGTATATGGTATTGAATGTATCAGTGTATCAGTTGTGATACTCTTGGTATATTGTATTATACCTTGTATTTGAGTTTTATTACATACCCCGCGACTTGCGAAGTGGATACATGATTTCAAGAGTATGCGTTATTATATTGATTTTACATATGTATTCATTTATGATATGGTATATTTATTATTCATTTGTATTGTTTAGATTGATTCTTGTTCTTAGTAGATTAATTAATGCATACATAATTCTAAGTCTAGGAACCCTCAAGATTTGTAATATATGTATGAGTTACATTTATCTGTTTGTTATGTATTACATTATATTTCTTCTGAATTGTTATTCATTATTGTTTGTAAACTCTTTAAAAATATATATTTTGTAAACTTAGTATCACGTTCTAGGTTAAATTCTTGTGGGTTCCCTAACGAGGTGTTACAGATGGTTTGTATGAATTGCTCGTTATGCCTTTCAGTTTGTCTAATGCCCCCAACACTTTTATGAGGCTTATGAATGAGGTCTTAAAACCATTTCTTGGAAATTTTTTGATTGTGCATTTGGATGACATTTGGGTGTTTAGCAGGGCTAAGGAGGAGCACCGTGAACATTTGATAAAGGTATTGCAAAGGCTACATGAATATAAGTTGCAAATAAATCTTAAGAAGTGTGTATTTTTGCAAAGTGAACTGATCTACTTGGGATTTGTGGTGTCCAAGAATGGGCTAACTATTGACAAAGTAAAATTCTAAGCCATACTTGAATGTCCTACACCCAAAAGTGTAATGGAGGAAAAGAGTTTTCATGGATTGGCAAGTTTTTATAGAAAATTAATTAGAAATTTTAGTGATGTGGTAGCACCCATTCTTAAGACCATTAAAGGGAATAAGAAACCAATTGAATGGACTAGAAAGGTTGAAGAGAGTTTAAGATTTATCAAACATAAAATAAGGGAGCAAATCATTATTTCTTTGCCTTACTTTAATAAAGTGTTTCAAGTAGAGTGTGATGCTAGTGGTTTGGTTATTTCGGTTGTCTTGGGTCAAGAAGGTAAGCCAGTATCATTCTAAATAGTATTATTTATATTTATTTAAGCATAGCATCTTTAATCTTAATTTCTTTCTAATGAATTCTAGTTGACTATAACATATAAAAACTTGTATACAAAATGCATTAGTTAAAATTACACTAGATTCTCTACTAGGAGCACATGAGAAACAACAACAAAATAGGATAGTATGAGAAATTTCTCATTTAGATAAGACTCCATTATAAATATTAAATATTTTTTAAGCACATTCCATCTCCACAAGAAAATTAAATTAAATATTGTCATATTTCATATATAGATTTTGTATTGTATAAAATATTGAAAAATAACTTTAAAAAATTAAGATTTTTGCATGTAGTATTGTTAATGCAAAGAGATGATATACAATGGTAGTAACAAGGGGTGGAGTGTAAACACATGAGTGTGTTAACAAAAAATCTTACCTTTTAATTTTAATTTGACAACTATTGAAATGTTAATTATAAACATGACATTTTAAAAATAAACACCACAGAAACAAAAAATATGCCCTCATCAAAATTACAATATTTGGATATATGGATATTTCACCTTTTATGGTTCGAACCCGATCTCAGAAACTCAAGAAAACCCTTGATCTAGAATCTGTAGAAAAAAACCAAAATCTTTTTGTCGGGTTCATAAGGTTAATATTTCACAAAATGTGAGGGATGTGGTGAAGAAGGAGATCCAATAATTGGGTTAGAACAAGATAGACATTAATTTGGTTTTAAGGGAAATTTGGGATTGAATGGAGGTAGTTGAGTAGGTAGAGCACATATAGGGAAGATGGTGGACGTAAAATTGATTTTCTTAGGTGTGACAAAAAATAATAATACAAAATTTAGAGTTGCTCTTATTATCAAAAAATATGGAATCAAACTGAAGGTAGATAAAATGTGTTTTGAAGGAGGTTATCTTCTAATGGTTAATGTAATTAGGAAAAAGTACACCCTTAATTGGAAGCTAAAAAATTTGGTTGACTCAATTTGGGGATTAATTGGGATATTATCAGATTTTAAAATTGCCCATGCGTATAGATAGGATAATAAGGTGGTTGATGAGTTGGCTAAATTGGTGGTTGAGTATGTCCAATAGTTGTGTTCTATGATGCATGATATAAGTGCTCAAAAGATGATATGGATGGAGATTAGGTAGCATCCATGATGGACACATGAGAGAAAAGGAAATTATTATAGCCTGAGTTGGATATTGTGCATTTCAAAAGAACACAATAATGGGATATTGAAAGACAAAGAATAAATGATAAAATTTTGATTCCTCCATTATAACACAAAAATAAGGGAAATATAAAGTTTCTTCTAGATTAAAACTTAAACATCCACCAATTATCTCTTAAATGACTATTGCCAAAAGTTGGGGATTAGCTGAGTCCTTCACACTATTTCTTTCCCTCCTATTGGTTTCACAAATATTATCAATTGACCCCCCACAATACCAAATGGAATAAGTTTATTTTTTTCACCTCTTCCAAAGGTATCCTAGGTTCAGAAGATGGGGGTGGTATAATCAAGGACTTGAAAGAAAACTTGGTGCTTGCATACATGAAAAACCTTAGAATACATACCTCTAATTTTGCTGAGGAGGTCGTATCCTTTATGGAACATCACTTACTAAGGGAAAAGGGTTTGAAAATATCACCATTGAAGGAGAATCCAAAAGTGTAATATTGATGCTTTATGTGGAAGCATCCCCTAGCTAACCCATGAAAGATCTCATTGTTACAAGTGTGATTGTCATTGCACCAAAAGATTGACCTCGCAATTCCTGGTACAACCACTAGACTTATAGAATGTATTGGAGGTGTTCCATCCATGTCACAAACTTAAGCGTTGTGCTATACAACACAAGGAAACCAAGGGTCCTTGCAATAATTCCCCACACACAAGTGAGGGGTTTGAACTTGTTACCAAGCTCTGATACCACTTGTTAAAAGTGTTATTGTCATTGCACCAAAAGATCGACCTATCAATGTGCGATACAACCACTGGACTTATAGAATCTATAGTAGGCAATTAAGGCATGTCACAAGCTTGGGCTTTAGTCCGCACAACACAAGGAGACAAACGCCACATTATACCTACCATGGAACATGTCAAAATCTCTTACACCCTCAGGGATGAGAACAAGTTGATTGATAGGATGTAAACTTAGGTCCCTTCACAAATTCTCTACATACATGAAATTTATTGCACAATATATTGTTGATAAATAACTATCATCTTCTCCCACCCCATGTAAAGATGTTAATTATCACCAAGGGATTGTTAATTAGCACCAGGAGGATCTAGTCTTCTAATGGTTTTTTTCACTTCTCATGACATCTTTTTTGTCTATCAATTGGTTTCTTTTTAAAAGTTTGGATTGTCTTTCACTTTAACTAATAAGAACATCAATATAGTTCATATGCATGTCTGTATCCAAGATCATTTTTATTATAAAACATTATATTAATTATGTGATTAATAAAAAGTCACGCTTAAGGTACATTTATGGTATAATATGCAATTTGAAAGCAATAATCAATATACGGTGAAAGCCACACAAAGGGGGATCTTACAAATATTGTTGAAAATTATCTAAGTAGATGGTTCAAAATGATGCTCAATCTAATATTACAAAAAAAGTAAGGGTAATTCCTTTGGTTGAAAATTCATTTTTGCACCCTAGTTGTGTGTTCTTTCACTATTCATAAATGATACATTTGCATGCATCTTTAAATATGTCAGGCTACACAAAAGGCTCAAGAGGAGGAACCAGCTTCTCCCTTTTTCTTGTTAAAACTAGAAAGGGAAAGAAATATGAACATTTGGCATCAATAAATAACATAACCATATAATTGTCAAAGATCTCTTATTGTTCATGCTTAGGTTTCTAAGCTACAAAACTATGTTGTATAGCATAGAGTAGCTTGCAACAAAAATCTTATGCAAGAAATGAAGATCCACTTCAATATTTAACTGAGAATGTGTTTCTTCCATACCATCCATCTCCTCTTATTAGTGGGGATTTATTTCATAGATATCTTCCAATTGAGATTAGATATGCTCCCCAACACATAGAAGGTTGTCACTGCTTTATTTTTCATTCTTATCTTCATTATTGATAAATTTGACTATTAGTATGAGTAGATTTCCACACTCCATCAAATTTAACTGCTAATGCTTATGGATTCGATTTCGTGTATAATTTTTGCAACATTTCGAATCACACTCTGTGATCCATCATCAAGATGAAAGAAAGGACAATGAGAAGAAAAGGTGATGGATCATAGAGTGTTATTCGAATTGTTTGTGTAAAAATTATACACACAATCAAATCGAGAAGAATTAGCAGTTAAATCTGAATATTCTTTCAATCGAATCTAGAAGCATTAGCAGTTAAATCCGAATATTCTTTTTATGTCACATGAAATCTCTAAGTTTTTTACATTTCTGTAAGCATAGGATTTTAGATCGTAATTTTTTTCAATGCATTTGACCTTAAAATGGCATAATTTATTTTTATATAAAATGTAAAATCTCAAGATACACCCTAGGGCTCTACTTAACACACATGACAACGAACATTAAAATACTCATCCGTGAGAGATTTTCCTTGTAGATGGGTCAAGAACGATGTATGAGGTGAAAAATGCTCTTTGTAGTTTACATTTTCTATTCGTACTGTCTCAATATTTTGTTGATTCACACTATATTGTAATGTTTTGTTGCAACTGCTCTAAATCGTATTTTCTCTTTCAATTCTTATCTTAAAAGAATATTCTTTAAAATATATATTTTTCATTAGTATATACAATTTTTCCATCAAATATGAGGACTCCATTACCAATATCTAACAGTTTTTTTTAGCACATTCAACGTCCACAAGAAAAATAAAATAAACGTTATCATATTTCAAAAATATAGATCTTGCACTGTTAAAAACCTTTAGAAACAGTTACAAAATTCCCGTTTTTGCACGTATTATCACATTTAAAGTATAGTTATGATTTGCCATTTTTTTAATTGCAGAGTAGAGAGTTTTTGGTTTCCAAACAAGGTGCTTTTCGATTAAAACGAGATATCCACCGCGAATATGGGCCGTTTTAGAGGTACCTAAACCGGTTTCCATTTTACATTCTGTTAAAAAAAAAAAAATAATGCTGGAGCCCGAAATCCCGAAAAGAATCATAGATTTATTCCAGAAGCGTTACACATGAGCACAGATTGTTAGGTGAACAGGAACCCATCTCGCTTTCAATACCGGCGACTATTGCAACTGTTACATCACACTACTAATCTGTTCTCATAGAAGATTTGTTAACAGTTTAAAAAGAATGGCAGGAATAAAAGTAACAGCAGGAAGACAGTGATGGCTGCTGCAGGAAGACACGGGACTAAGGCATACAATTGTTTAGGGAAGCATACAAATATTTAAATACTTTTTTGAAGAAACAACAAAACATGAATAACAATTCTATGTTGAAATCCACGCTGTTTATTGGGTGGCTATACTTCAATGCCTGAAACATGAATTTTTCTTCACATCACAACTGCAGCTAATACCACAGCTGCTACGACGTTAACAACAGGGGACGCAAAAATGTTCGAAACGGCACTGTTCTGTGTGGGACTCGAACTTGGGCTTGTCTTCGTAGTTGGAGTGCCAGAAGGGGAAGTAGTAGGGACCTCTGAAGCTGTCCGAGAAGTGGAAGCAGTAGGGACCTCGGAAGCTGTCGGAGAAGGCGAAGTTGTAGGAGACCCTGAACCTGCACAACAATAAGATATCGAAAATCAGTAGCCAATCATTGTATATTCTGTGAATTTGCATCCCAACAGAAAGAAAACAAACAAATATTTACCCTGGCATTGTCTGACAGGCGGCGTGGAGACTTTGCATGCAGCTGGTAGAGCGAGAGCTCGAGTCTGATTAATGACAATCCCCAGCGAATTATTACCAGTCAGCAGCTGGCACAGACATGGAGCGTTATTCGTGACAACAGAAGAAAGGGCGGTGCAGCACCCCTGAGAAGGGGTCGTGGCATTTCCCGAGATATAATTGAGACACGGTGATAAGCTCACAAGGGCGGTGGTACAGCTTGACTGAGCCATAACACCCTGCTTTCCCACAGCAGCCATGAGTGCCACTACACTTAATATTGCCACAAATAATGGCGTCTCTGTTGTGTGTGTTACACTTGATCCTGCCATTGAACTTAAACACAAACAAAGCTTGGTATGCTGAGCAGTAGAAAGAATCAGAGGCCTAACAAATTGCTGTATCTAAACAGAGTGCTGTGCGTGTTCTGCAATCGAATAGAAATGGCGGCGATGTTTAAAAGGACATTTGGGGGCCCACGATAAGCAGAAGAGTGGGTACTCAAAAATGGTTGGTCGCCAAACCAAGCTGCTGTGCAATGCGCCTCGAAAACTAGATTATTCTTTACGCATGCTTTGACTATAACATTGTTATTATTTTAAACCGTTAAGAATGAGAGAAGTTGAGAGAATTGGCGGTGGATATGTCCAATGGCAGTAACTGGATGTGAAAAAACTCAATTTAATAGTGAGGACCAGATATATTGGTAGCCAAGAGCCGTACCTAGCAAGGATGTAGCCAACGAAGCTGAATTTTAAATTGTCTGATTAGTGGGCTTTGACGTCAACGCATTATATGCTCAATCTTCTAGATTTTACTGAGAATTTTACGTATCTTACTGTACATATATTTTATGCATCCACCTATTCTTATATATTTGCTTGGACATCATATTTATTATTTTATCATATTCATATTTCAATAGGGCCGTTATGTATTTGGATCTGATTGTGTATTCACCCAAGTTCATATTTATAAGTAAATTCAGTTTCAAATTTGAGTTTGTCTATCACTATTTTACTTCAAGTTAATTAACTATATATTTGTGCCATTCGTGTTATGTACTAGTAGTACAATCAACTTACCTACCTTAAGTCAAAGAGATGTCACTATTGTCATTTTCATCATGATCAAGAAACAATCATTGGAGAATAAAATAGATAAGATGGGGTAAGACTACTCTTTTATGTTGGGCTAAGCATAAGTTGGTTCAACTATCATTTCAATGTTAAACTAAATATGTCATATATATTGATAGGTCAATATCCTCTTCCTAAACAATGTTTTCTCTTTAACATCCTACTATAACTAACAAGGTAGAGGTGCAGTAGAAATCTAAACAATATTTTCTCTTTATCGCCCTACTATAACTAACAAGGTAGAGGTGCAGTACAAATCTAAACAATGTTTTCTCTTTACCACCCTATGATAACTAACAATGTTAGGTGCACTAGATATTTGGTCTGTGTCACACATGTAATAGTAGGACTAATTATTGTTTGAGCTAAAAAAACATATCCATGGCCATGGTAGCTTGAGGTGGCCAACTAGGTGCCCTAAAGATAACATGAAGGAAATAAATTATTATTTTATTCTTTACATATTTTCTCTTTGTTGAGGTAATCCATGCCAAGAAAAGAAGATGCATTATGTTAGGACTTTACAAAAATCTTTAAATTAGTTATATATCAAAATTGTGAAACTTGGGGAATATGTTGATATGGTGTTCATTATTCATTTATAGTTTGCATCACAATTCATCATTGATACCTAATCTTAACATAAGAGGATTAGGGAACTAAACCACATGTTCGTGAGTGTTCAATCTTAGTTAGAGTAGTCTAGTACCTCTATATTGTAGGGTGATGACATTTCCAATGGCTAACTAACCAATCCTTAAATATGAAACCAACATGTTGTTTTGATGCAACAACACTCACTATTCCTCCCACTAGCTTTTGGATCAATAAGGTTGCTTCACTTAATGAGAATGAACTATGACTAGTAAAAATTGATCTCACCTTCATAGTGGACCATAGATGGAAGTGAGAATTGTCTAGTAGAAGAACTAATATCATGTTGCTACTAATTCCTAGCCACAAGCCACCAATGACTACTAGGGACTAGTTCAATTGATATCTCTTTATATTATCAGGTTTACAACAATCACAATGCTTATAAGGAAATAATCATTATCATTTATTTAAGCCCTATTGATATTTTCATTATTTAAAATTGTAACATATCCATCTTTGTTAAGGCATATAAATACATTGTTATTTAAGAATAATGCAATAAACTATCAAGATTGGTAGAAGCAAGTATATCTTGAGTTCTTAGATCAATATATAGGTCTCAACCAACAACCACTACATAACACATAAATATATGATAACTATGGGTTGTGTTGTCTAATCTACCATAACAACAACATCCAATTAGATGAGTACAAGGTAAATGCCTAAAAAATCTTATCTAATAGCATATTAGGAGTATATATAAAATTATATTATTATAAATTGAATGTATAACAAGGTCACATAAACATCATTATCTATTATTATAAGCACTATGAAATATGTTTGATTAAAACAATTGTGATTAAGGAACATATAAATTTCAATGAAAGAGGTAAACATCATATAGTTCACATGCATGCCAACATCTAAGATCAGTGTCCGTAGCAATGTAACTTTTACCAATGGGCTAGTAAAAATATAATGTCTAAGTTACATATATGACATTATATGCAATCTAAAATAGATAAAGAAAGTATGACTAGAGTTGTACAGAAAAGATCATTACAAAAACAACTAGAAATCATCTAAGTGGGCGGTTGGAAATGGTGCTCAATCTATTATCATCAAAACTTAAGGGGAGTTCCTTTGGTTTGAGACATGGTTTTGTACTTGGGTCATGTATTTATTTACCTCTTCAAGAATGATGCATTTGGGCACATCCTTAAGTATGTTGAACCACATAAAATGCTCAAAAGGAGGAAGGAAATTTGTTGTTTTTTATTTTTGCCTCTAGAAAGAGACAATGTATCTAGCATTAACCAATTACACAAAAATGTAATTGTTGAAGATCTCTTCCTCCTCATGCTTAGGTTCCTCAATATACATGTTTGGTTTGTAAAGCATATATCGGCTTATAACCAAAAATCTTCTACTTGAAGTGAAAATCTAAATTCTAATTTGATATAGCTCATTAGCGTTTTTTCTTTCTTCAATTTCTCTTCTTATAATTGAGGAGTTCCTTCATATATGTCTTCAAATGAAGGTTCAAGAGGCTCCCAATACAAAGAGGGTGGTCATTTCTTCATTTTTGCTTAATATCTATGTTGTTGGTAATATATGAAATCTCTTTTCACCCCATTCATGTAATATCTTAATTATTTACATTTGTTTAAGCATAGGATCTTGAATCTTGAATTTTTCAAAATGATTTCTATTTATCAATAACATGTGAAAGTTTATCTACAAGATGTACATGTTTAAATTACACTAGGTTATCTACTAGGAACATATGACACCAAATATCAAAATACACTTTGATGAGAAATTTCCTTCTTAGATGACACTTCATTATAAATATCAGACATTTTATGAGTGCATTCAATCTCCACAAAACAAATATAAAAAATATTGTCATATTTTAAATATAGATTTTGTATTGTAAAAAAGATTGAGAATCAATTAAAAAATGACTCACATTTTTCTATGTATTATCATTAGTTTTGAGTGACATTCTAAAATACCAATAGTGAGTAGAGTGTAATAAAATGAGCGTATTAACAAAAACTCTTACCTTTTAACATAAATTTGACAATCATAAACATATTAACATATCAAATATTATTTAAGTTAAGCTGAAGTAATTTTAAGATAATATCTCCCCTTCAAGATACCTGTACTATATTTAAAATATAGTTGTGGCTTTGGGCTTTTGTTAGTTGAGAGTAGAGAGACATGGCTACCAATCAATCAAGCTACTTCTTGAGTTTAAAATGAGATAACACCGCGAATATGGGCAGCTTTAGAGGCAACCTAAACCTCTATATATTTTATATTGCTTTAAAAACATAATGCTGGATCCCAAAATCTTGAAAATGAATCAGAGATGTACATGCGTTACACAGTACAGATGGATGGTTAGGTGAATGGCAACATCTTTCACTTTCAATACAGGTAAGTATCGCAATCCCTATAATTCCCCTCGCGCACAATATCTACATCGCAAAATAGTATTCTTTTTCGACACAACAACTAGCTTGGGAATAAAGACATTTTTTTTTTCGCTCTGCAAATGCTCTGCAAATTTTTCGCTCTGAGATTTCCCGCCCAAGCCATTTTCAAATTGAGGACCCCATGCCTGCCTCCCCGGGGGGAGATGCTGCCCTCTTGGCAGGCGCAACTGCTGGTCAGGATGGACCCCAGATCATGTGCAATGTGACAGAGTCAACGGTGGACTCCCAAAAGGAGTCGTCTTCTTCTGCTGAGTCCCCTAAACTGAACTGGAAGGGGGCCCTTGTTGGTGAGGCTCAGCAATCTCTATAGGCCCTTTTGGTGGATTTTGTGCAGACAGAAGAAGGTGCAGAACTATCCCTCCCGGACTCTGTTGTCAATCGTACAATGGCTGATTTCCAGTTGGCTCTGGTGGGTAGATTTTTTGATTTTCGGCCTTCCATTGAGATGGTTCGAAAATGGATTGCTAATCAGTGGAAAATCAAGGGTTCAGCCCTGGTATCAGCTATGCCGGGTGGACTCTTTCTGTTTAGATTCACCACTATGGAAGACATGACAAGTGTACTTTCTGGCTCATGGGTCTATGGTAAGCACTTCCTTACTCTGGCGAAGTGGAAACCAGGCTTTAATCTGGCAATAGACCTTGCTAGGTCAGCCCCTGTTTGGGTCTGCCTCCCTGGCCTCCCACTTGAGTATTGGGACGAACAGGTGTTTCGATGGATTGGAGATTCATTTGGTGCTTTCATAACCACGGACCAGGTAACAAGATCTAAATCCAGGCTTGTGTTTGCTCGTTTCTGTGTGAATGTCAATGTGAACAAAGTTCTGCCCAACTTTGTTATATTGAAATCCAAACTAGGTAGATGGACCCAAGCTCTGGTCTATGAGAATGCCACCCTATTCTGCGGAAAGTGTGAAAGGAGAGGTCACGCTAGTGACTCCTGCAAGGCGTATCCCTCGGGAAAAAAATAGAAGAACAAAGACAAGGGCCTTGCTGTGACCCCCCAGACCGAAGTGTTGGAAGAGCAGGCGGAAAATATACCTCTGTTGGATGCTGGGAAGACACCGTTGGATGTTGAGAAGATGGCTCTAGACGGGCT
>MU224933.1:2135340-2147819 GCA_018584345.1 Thuja plicata
GTTGATGTGCTATCTTTTTGTTAGACAGATTCCTCTGTTCCCCTGTTTTGTTTGGAGGGGCTTCGTTAAGTTTAATTACTGCTTTTGGACTAGCCCTGCGTGGCTCTGGAATAGTATTTTGATGGTGATTATGACTTTTAGATACTGTAGTTTTTTACTTTTATGCAGAACTGTGATCTTTGTTTTTGATAGAGGTAAAAGCTTAGAAGCTGGTGTTAACAGTAAAATCTTTCTACTCACTTTGACTGTGCCATTAACCTGCTGTTAATGTGCCTCCAGTCCCCTGTTATATGGGCCAGCACCCTCTTGCTGCTTTAATCTATCAAAAACAACTAGCTTGGCATCAGCTATTGCAAAGCGAAAGAAGATTTACTTTCAGATCAAGATCAATGAGAGGAATAAAAGTAAGAGAAGGAAAAAAAACCTCTTCGATTGTGGTAATTTGAGCGTTGTGACAGTGATGGCTGTTGCTAACGCAGGCACTGACTGTAACGTTTCCTTATTGAGCATATCACCTTGTTTAAATTATATAACGGGAAATGACACGACCCCTTCTGAGGGGTGCTGTGACGCTCTTGTAAGTGCGGTGAAGAATAATGAGTCTTGTATGTGCCAGCTGCTCATTGGTAATCAGGACGAGTTTACCATTAATCAGACTCGAGCTCTCGCTCTGCCCGGACAATGCAATGTCGCCACGTCGGCTGTGAACCAATGCCAGGGTAATTTGTTTTTCCCCGTTTAGGGTTATTGAAATGAAATTTGAAATCCTAATTAATAGTAAATTGGCTGGGATTTTAACTGTTGTTTTCATGCTCAGGTACTCCAATTAATTCCAATTCTTCGACCGGTTCAGGCACTGCAACTGGACATGCGAATACAGACAGGCGAGCGAATTTGTTTGAATTTTCGGCATAGCGATGCCTGACGGTGACCCACCGGCAGATCCTGCTGGCGTCACGACGAATCTCGGCTACCGTAACAATGACAAGGTGGCAGTCTTTGAGGGCGGCACTTCTAGCAAGGTGGCGAGTAATGGGGGCTCACTTAATTGCGAGCCGTCAAACAACAGGTGTGATCTTTCCTCAAATCCTGCGAATGCTCCTCCATTTAATTTCTTGGAGTGAAGATGATTATTTCATGATTTGTTTTATGTCCTACACAAGACTCATAAGATCACTTAGTGATGACAATTGGAAGTACTACCTCTAAATTTTAAATGGATAAACAAGTTGCAACATTACTTTTAAAGATCTCTAAATAAACTAAGGAGGCACTAACTATTCATTAAGTATTGAAGAAAGACAATTTCAGATACAAATATTTTGTGAGATCCCAATCTCGGCAATATTTTCTAAGTTGTGACAGATTATAATTTTTTATCAGGGAAGGCATTTCTAGTTGGGTTATTTTCGTCTAAATATTTGATGAAAAAACCCTTGTATGCCAAAGTTTATGATGTTTTGAAAAATTTGTTGGTAGCTGAGAATTGCAGAATGTTTGATAGGGAGAGGAGTATTATGGCAGACACTCTGCCTTGTCTCATGGCAGATAAAATTAAGGGTCTTTTCTTTTCCATGCATCGCCTCATTGCCTATCGGTCCCGTCCTCGACAGCAGGTGCAACCAAGATTGGACGAAAGACAGATTGTGGGAGATCAAAATCAAGTTAGCCCTTGTCAGCCCATAATCAATGGAGATCAACATCAAGCTGGCCCATCAGCAATGAAGTGGGAGAATCATCCTATGTGTCGGGAGATTGTTCAACCGCATAGTCCTTTAGCTTCAAAGAAATAAGGTTTTCTTTCTTTTTTGGTTTATTTGGTGTTTTTCTTCTATTTGAATATCGAAAACTCTTTTTAGGAAGCATTCTATCATATGCATTTTCTCTGTTTGGTCTGGTTTATACATAGAATATATTTTTGTATTAGGCAATGGTTGTAATTGTATTTTGTTTCTTTTCCTGCAAGTACCTCTTGTCGTTAGGTGCTCTCTAAGCTTTTTTTGGTCTTCTGGGGTGTTCTATAAATCTCTATCTAGGACTATTCGGCTCTTTGGTTTTCCCTATTTTCAAATTTGGGCCTTATATGTATGTATTCCTCTATTTTCATTTAGACATATGCCTTCTGCCTTTAAAAGAAACTCTCGATCTCCTAGTAGGTCAATTTTGATGTGGTTTTTGACACTATTATACTTGTGTATAGTGAAGCATGTAGAGTAAAACAACAAATGTTCCCTTACTTGAGTTTTCGAAAAATTAGAATGTATTTATCAAAGGAAGTTAAGGTTCACAGGAGCTCTTAGTTAGTCATAGATCTCATTGGCTGGTTTGATCATAATGGCTGCATAGATAATTAGGAGTTATTAAATATGACTTTAGTTAATGAATCTTGTCATTAATTAGCCATGTAAATATATAATCTTTCTTTTGTTATTACATTATTAATGTAATCTCCCATACTTATTTTTAAGTTTAATCTTGATTTGGACTGATTGAAATAGTATTTGTTTATTGAAATCAGAATTTAGTATTTGTGAAATTAATTGTTTTATCAATTAATACATGTTCATGTTAATTTGTTTTAATCCTTTTCACAAAATAATGATCAAACAATTTGCATTGAAAAGTTAAAGCTAAAACATTCAAATTTGGTTAGAAATATATAAGATCAGAATTAATATACATAAATTTAAATTAATTTATATTTTAAAAAATGCTTTTGCTGAAAAAATACCTTCTCTGGTTCTGCTAGGGTTTCATGCATACAGCGTCCTGTCTGTGTCTTTGCTTTGAGCTTTCCATCTATCATACCACATTTACTGTGGGATTTTTGCATTAGGGTTAACTTTTAGTATGGCTTCGGCCAACTTCGGCCCAATAGTTGATGCTGGTGCGCGACTTGAAGCTTTAGAAAGCCATGGAGCCTCCTCTGAACAAACATCCTCGCAAGTTCATCCCAAAGGTCTTTCACGAAGTAACCCTGTTATTGTTCTTAATCTGCAAGAATTTGATTCTGCATGTGAATGGTTAGAAAAGCATACTCTGATTGGATATTTTGTGGGTCATACTCCTCCTGAAAGTAGCCTCAAAGATTAGGTAAACAAGAGCTAGACCCCTCATGGGGTCCACCTTGACGATGTGCAAAACCTTACCAAAGGTTTTTTCTTTTCCATTTTGCTAACGCTTCCCAGGCAGAAGATTTTTTTAGCTGCAGGACCTGGATTGTTAGGTCATCCCTGCTTGTTTTCCAGAGATGGTCCCGATACTTCACTATCTTGGATGACAAGAAACTTAGCGTCCTTGTTTGGGTTGAGTTTCCTGGTCTCCTTTTTCCATGCTGGCCGTTTATTGATGTGATGTCTAAATTTGGCTCATAAAGGATTTCTTAAGTAAGATTTGCCTAATGAGATAAGAAAGAGATCCTAAGGCTAATTTTAGTTTCTTACACATAATTATTATGATAAAAGAATGGAAAGGAGTATGTAAAGAATAGTGGGATAAGATACATACCTCATAATATAGCAGATCTGGAAAAACTCATTTTTTTGAAGCCTGTATTGAGTTTTTGGAAAATCTGAAGTATGATCTAGAACCAAAATGCAGAGATGAACAAAACCCAGAAATCTTTTTCCGTTCTAATGACGTCTTATGAAAAGGGTCCATCTTGACCCACAAATGTCACCCCTGACCCAATAATGTCAACATTGACCTACACAATGTCAACATAAAATCTGTTCACAGATCTTGATAGTTTGCTGAAAAGGGTATCCAAATCTGGTCTCAAATCTATTGTTCTGTACCTGCAACTCCCAAAAATAGCACCTGCAAATATCTGAAAAGAGGGGTTTTGGGGTGGCTATATAGGGTTTTGCCTTAGTCAAACCCCCGTTTTGGTGATCTCCACCTCCATAAATAGCCGAATATAGAATGTATAGTGTGTGTGTATTGCTCTTTTAAGAAGAGTCTTAAAACATGCAATATCAAGATCTAATCTTCTAGATTAACAATCCTAACATACATGGAAATGAGAAAGCAATGCATAGATTTGAATATGACAAAGAAAGCATACCAAGCCCCCAAGGATAAATTATTCCTATCAACTCACAATCCATAATTTCTACCCAATGATAATGTCCTTTGAAATGCTTGAATGTTGAGAATAGTAGATCTAAAGAGAGAGCCTTCTTGCTTCAATGAAGATCCACCATAGCTTATCCTCCAAATGCTTGATTGAAGATGATGATATGTCCTCCTAGCTTGTCCTTTTATATCATCCTCTTGCTTGTTTGCATCATCATTTCATCATGTCGTCTCCCGATTTCCTTTCATCATCAAATGAAGGCAAAAGAGAGTGTTTATATAGAGATCTCAACATAGGTCTCTTAGGGCAATGCAAAGGATACTAATTCAAGTTCTACCTCGAATCATGGTCCAATCACAATCACCAACCAAGGAGGGAATGTATTAATTCAAAAATCGGAAAAACACTTCCACATCCGAACCTGGGAACTTATTTTAAGTTTCAGACCCTGACAAGCTCCAGATTTGAAAGTGGGGACCAACACTCGACAGAGGTCTATGTCGACCTCACCCTTGACCTAGGTCAAGGTCAACCTTGACCCTGACCTGAGGTTTTAGGCAGGTCACCAGAAAGTTGCTGAGAGGTTCCCAGGTCAGCCAGGGACCTAGGAAGGTGGGGGAATGTGCCAGAATGTTAGGAAGGCCTAGAGGCCTAGGGAGAGAGTAGGATGAGGCCTAGGAGGACCAATACATAGGTCCTACCTCAAAAGAAGAGTCATGGAGAGGGAAATCTAGGAGGATCTATTAGATCCTAACCATAATTTCACTAACACATGTATAATCAAGCACAGATGCAAACCTAATATGCAAACCTACTAAATGAGGGTGCTAAACCTATCAAAATGGAAGTGCTTCCATTTTAAGATGATACATTTAGCCCCCACTTTAGCTTAGATATGATGCTACATGAATATACAAGCTAAAGTAAGAAAACATCATAAAATATAAAAAGGATATAGCCAAGTCCTCAATGCAAAGATCTGCAAGAAACCATTAGTATCCGCAACCTGCAGCACACGAGGTTAATGAAAATCCAAAGAGTACCTAAGTCTTACTATGATGATATTGAGAATTATATAGAGCCCCTTATGCCCCCCCTGATTCAGCTTACTAATTCATGGAAGGTGAAACAAGGTGATAAGGTGATTTCTATACACTAAATATATAATTTCTTGAAAAATTCCTTTCCTAAACTAGTTAAAAGGGTCCTAAACCTTCCTAAACTGATTTAATAGGTTAGGTATCTGAATCATGATTTTAACGCCTATGAAGACACTTAAAATGGAGCTACCAAACTCAAGTTATGATGAAAAGAATAGATGTCTATCTAAATGCATATAAAGGGAAAATTTGAATTTAACCTAAATAATTTCCAATGAAACCCTAGTAAAACCCTAATTTTCTACCTATAAATAAGAGGAAGAGATACTTACCACCTCATTTTTACCATTTGGAGAGTTTGGGAAAGGAGATAGGATGCCAAAGAGAGAGGAGTTCTGAGCGAGCCGCATGGAGGTTTTAAGGGAGCGTCTGGCCAGCAGACAGCCACTTCCTGAGGTAAGTTCCTATTTTGAGTGCTTGTGATTGAAAATTTCATGTTTTTATAGGGAAGGTCAACCCTGACCCAATAAGGTTGACCCTGACCCAATAAGGTCAACCCTGACTAGGAGGGTTCTATCCTTTTTGGGGGCAGGTCGACCCTGACCCAAAAAGGTTGACCTTGACCCAAAAAGGTCAACCTTGACCAGGTCAGGTGGGTACAGAAGATGTTTGATGTAGAAGTACTAATATGATTCATGTTTGTGCTTGCATGATCTAGTCCATCTTTGAGAGCATCCCTTCGGAGGGTTACTACTATCTATCAAAGGGAGTGTCTCCGAGCTATAGCAAGATGAGATACAGTTATTGAGAGATGTGGGATTGTACTGGGTAGCATTCCTACCACAACTGAGGTTCCATCGGTCCATGATATCAGCCATAATAGAGAGATAGGATAAGGATACCTGTTCTTTCCATCTTTCGTCAGGAGAGATCACGATCACTCTAGAGGATGTGTACAGGATCCTACAACTTTCGGTCTGAGGCGAGCCTGTCAGACCGAGAGTACCGCAGGGTCCCCTTGAGTTTTTTGCAAATATGGAGTATTGTTTGGGACGGGTACCACAAATAAGGACCCGATCAGATCAGATATCTTTGGCAGCCATACTAGCAGGTCTAACACCTTTGGTACAGAGAGTGGTGCTATGTATACTTGCTTTGGTTGTAGTGCCCAACACAAAGGGTACAATATTTTTAGCACCATTCACCCATCTCGTACATAGGATGGAGAGTGACAGGGTCACTATCTCATTGGGCCATAGCATGTTGGCTCATCTTTATCATGAGATGAGTTAGTTAGTGAGATACCAGTGGGAGAGTCTGACGGTGTGCACCTTGCTACAGGTTTGGATGTTTGAGCATTACACATGTACACGACCACAGGGTACTCCTGTGATGATATATGCAAGCACACTGAGAGCCTTTGCATATCCACTATTAGATGTCTGGAAGCACGGAGATATCCTCTTTTGGAGGGTATGCTTTGACCGTATACCAGGTATAGATGTGATATGGAGACCTTATTGTCAGATGATAGAATGGCTGGATACCCGACATTAGTTGAGACACTCATAGCAACATAAGCTGCTAGAAGGTCCTACCAATCATGTTGTGATGCCATATTACTATGATAGGGTGATGAGACAGTATGGTTTGATGCAGGGGGTGATCCCACAAAACTGTGTCCCACTTTTTGGCCAACTTTGACACTGAAATGAACATTCTGAAAAAAAAACTTCACTTTCGAACATTTATTGTCATTAAACCATTAAGAGTTTGAAGATGATGTAAACTAGTGAATTTTAGCATTTTTTTTCTAGTTTATAAATATATATATATTTTTTTTAAATGGAATTTATTTGTATCTATTTTTCCTTCTCCTTCAAAAATTATTTTTGTGAAAAAATAGGATTTTTCAGGAGTGACACTCACTTTGATCAATATAACTTTTTTTATAATACTAATAAGAACATAATTATTTTGAATTTAGGTTTGTAACACAAATATCTAGGGAGTCCATTTGGTTTCATTCAATTTGGTTGAATATTTAATAGTTTATTGAGTTATGAAGTGACATTAATTATAATTTGGACATAGGTTCACTTTGATCGCTCTAACTCTATCTCTATATATCAAAACTCATTTATTCTTTTTTTGATAGAAAGGTAACATAAATACCTATTTCCTAGATATTTTTCATAAATTTTTTTCCCTAATTTACTATTTTTCCATAAGCGTCAAATAGAGAAGTCGCTAAATGGTTAGACAACCTATGTTTAGTAAAACTTAAAAAGAAAAGTCTTAATAAACTCAATATATATAGAACTCATAATCATTGGAAAGATCTCTCAGAGTACTGTCATCCTATCTTTGGGTTTCTCAAATAAATTTATTTGATCCCACAAAAAGTTAATGTCAAAGTTATTTTTTGTCAGCATTTTGATGGGTTCAAAGGAGACTCGATTATAGGTGTGAGTGAGGAGTAGAGGGATTATACCAAAGGGATTTTGATCCAAGAGGCTTTTATCTATCCATTTTGAATTTAATCCTTCAAATGGGACCTCTCAAGGCTTAAATCATCATATTTTCTTAAAAATGTGCAATTTCAGCAAAAATCGGGATGTTCAAAAAAGTGGGACACACTATTGTGGGACCACCCAGGGAATCCCGTGGACAGTACCTCGGTATGCATATCTAATGAGATACTATCAGAGACCCAGTGCCATACGTTGACCGACAGTAGCTGATATTGTGGATAGTGAGATGGATGAGACTGAGGATATAGAGGTAGCCACTGAGATATCCTATGCCGGTGTTAGCAGAGAGTATATCAGATACTAGAGTTTATAGGGGACCCATCCTATCTTCCCCGATGAATACCCCATAGGTGATCCAGGTCCTTCAGAGAGGAACCACCAAGGAGATGACATACCAGTAGGAGACGAGGAAGAGGATTAGAGAGATGATGAGGAGCTTCCCTTCAAGGGAGATCCTATGGAGGAGGAGAGAGCAGAGGAGATGCCCCCAGGCTATAGTACAGGGACCGGTGATGAGGCAGTCTATGTTGCTCCCTTGAGATCACATTGACCTCCTCGAGTGCACACAAAGACACCACCACCGAGGCCTAGATAGAGAGAGGGAGGAGAGAGTAGTCACTCCATGCCCCCACCATCTAGATCCTTTAGTGATACCCAGGCAGGAGATCCATGTATGATACAAGTTTAGAATGTTTTGAATAAAGATTTTGTTTGGAAGAAGAAATTAAATAATTTTTTCATTGGAATTTTGCAGGGAGTGTAGTGGAGTGGAGAACTTTTGTATCCAAGGTTCTGAAGGATACATGTATATCCTACCAACTACCAGCTAGCGAGAGAGAGTCCCTTGTAGGACAAAGGGATCCCAGAAGACATGCAAATATCTTCCTATGTGTACAGCGAGAGTTGAGGTTATGCAAGGAGAGAGAAGAGAAACTGATGGCTGACATGCAGAGAGCCCAGGAGCAGATCTAGGAGATGAGCATATCAAGGAGTCACACATGGACTAGAATTCTAAGATCCTCAGCCTCACATCATAGATCTGAGAGAGCTGGGAGTCACCATCCTTCAGAGCATCAGAATAGAGATTGATAGATATGGCACTTGTGCCACATATGTACCAAACTTAGAAAAGTTTATTTATGAAGAAAACTTTGTTTTTGGAACAATTAGTTCTATGGTTGATTACTTTTTACTTTCATCAATGCAAAAAACTTAAAAGAAAGAGGAAAGGAAAATATGTATGGATGCATTCTAAGTTATATAACTTAGTAAATAATTATTCTATAAGGAACACATACATGCATAAAGAAGAAAATGACTAGTTAGGGATAATAATATTTGAGATGCATGATATTAATAACTTCTTTAAGAGGAACACCATTCATATCAACAATTTTATAAGTACCTGAAGTAAAATCCTCAATTATCACAAAGGGAGCCAATTTGGACTAAATTTTCCCTTCTCACCAGGTAAAGCATTCACATTTCGTTGGTTCTCATATAAGACTAAATCACCTACCATGAATGACCGTTCAATCACTTTGTGATTATATTGTTTTTGGAGTGATTTATGATAGGCCTTAATGTGTTCCAAAGCATTTATTCATTGTTCATCTAACATTTCTAACTCTTGTAATCGTTGTTCCTGGAAAGTATCTTTGTCAATGATCCCATAAAATGAAACACGCAAGGATGGTATTTCTAATTCCAAAGGCATGATAGCGTCAGTCCCATAAACAAGATTATAAGGCGAAGTGCCAGTGGCCATATGAACACTAGTCCTATAAGCACACAAGGAATAAGTAAGTTGTGTATGCCAATCTTTCGCTTGTTTGTTGATTGTTTTCTTTAATATTTGTTCAATAACCTTATTCAATGCTTCAGCTTGACCATTAGATTGAGGGTAGTAGGGAGTAGAAAATCTATGTTGTATACGATATTTCTCCATGAATTTTTTGACTTCTTTGTTCTTATAAGATGTACCATTATCCAAAACTATCATTGAAGGAATGCCAAATCGTGCTATAATATGGTTAAGGATGAAATCATAGATAACATCTGTAGTAGTAGAAAGAAGAGGGATAGCTTCTACCCATTTTTTAAAGTAATCTGTAGCCTTGAGAATGTATGTATGTCCTTGAGAAGAAGCTGGTGAGATTTTTCCAATGAGGTCAAAACCCCAAATGCTAAAAGGCCACGGAGCAACTTGATTATAAAGCTCACAAGCAGGAGCATGAATTAAATTACCATGTTGTTGACACTGAGGACACTTTTTGACAAATGTAAAGGAATCTTGCTCCATTGTTTGCCAATAGTATCCCATTCTGAGGAGTTTATTGACTAAAGATTTCCCACCAAAATGTCCTCCACAAGAACCAGAGTGAGCTTCTGCTAAAGCTATAGGTACTTTGGTTTTGTTAAGACATCTTAATAGTAAACCATTGTAAGAATGTTTGTAGAGTGTTTCCCCTAAAATGATATAGCAGGCTGTAAGTTTTCTAATACGATTACGTGCATTCCTTGTTGCTGACTCTGGAAAAGTATTATCTTTCAGAAAATGAAAGATATGTGAATACCATTCATCAAAATGCAAATTCCAACAATCAACAGTAACCCTATTAGAAATTGCAATGAATTTAAGAGTGTGTATAGTGAATTGAAAGTCTTCATTGTTATTCTCAAGGAAAACCAAAGAAGCCGTGCTTGCCATGGCGTTTGCATGTCGATTATCTTTCCTAGGTAAATTTTGAATTGTGTAAGAAGAGAATTGTGAAAGAATATCCAGAGCCACATCTTGATATTGTGTCATCTTATCACTCTTAGTTTGATAACCTCCTTTGATTTGTTCCACAATCAATTGTGAATCCCTGTAAATATCAAAGTTTTTAATATGAAGGGATAAAGCTACTCGTATGCCAGCTATAAGAGCTTCATACTCCACAATGTTGTTAGTACAAGGAAAAGTTAATTTATATGACATAGGGATCGGTTTCTTCATATGAGGGATTAAGATAATGCCCACCCTAGAACTGGTCTTGTACCTAGAACTATCAAAATATAATTCCCAAGTATCATCTTGTTTGATTGCAAATATATGCCCATCAGGGAATTCTACTGAGGTAACAGTTGTATTAGAATGAGGACAAGGAGCTTCAGCTAAATAATCTGTTAAAGCTTGTCCTTTAATTGACTTTTTAAGGATGAAATTGAGATCAAATTCTGTGAGCAACATCACCCATTTTTCTAATCGACCAGAGAGATAGGTTTTTGAGAAAAGGTGTTTTAAAGGATCAAATTTAACAATCACATTGACTTCAAGATTGAGCAAGTAATGCCAGAGTTTTTGACAAGCATAAAATAAAGCCAAGAATTGTCATTCTAGTTGAGTACATCATGTTTCATAATCCAACAAGGTCTGACTAATATAGTATACTGGTCTTTTGTTTTCGTCACTATCATGTTGAGCCAACAATGCACTCACGACATTGGAAGTGGCAGAAGTATATAGATAAAAGAGTTTATTGAATTGAGCAGGTTGTAAGATAGGAGGATTAGCAAGATACTCTTTAAATTTCTCAAAAGACTTTTTGCATTCCTGGTTCCAAGAAAAAGTAGTATCTTTTCTTAGTAAAGAAGTAAAAGGAACAGTCCTATCAGCTAGGTTAGAAACAAAGCGATGAATAGATTGTATTTTACCTTGTAAACTGCACAATTGAGAAATATTCTTAAGAGGACGCTTGTTAACAATAGCATCAATCTTCTCAGTGTCAACTTCTATGCCTCGCTTAGAGATAATAAATCCTAATAATTTTCCAAAATCAACTTCAAGAACACATTTCTTAGGATTTAACCTCATGTTGTAACTCCTAATTCTTTAAAATATTTGTCTTAAAATGAACACATGAACTTCTCTTTGTATAGACTTTGCCAAGATATCATTCACATAATCTTCTAGAATCTTATGAATGTAATCATGAAAAATCAAAGTCATGGCACGTTGATAAGTAGCTCCCACATTTCTTAATCCAAAAGGTATCATGACCCAACAGAATGTCCCCCAAACTATAATAAATGCGGTCTTAAGTTGATCCTCAACAGGAATGAATATTTGATTATAACTCAAAAATTCATCCATAAAAGACAATAATGCATGACCTGCTATGGAATCCACAATCATGTCAATATTAGGTAGCGGGAAGTCATCTTTTAAGGATGCTTTATTTAAGTCTCAAAAATTAGTGCACATTCTTATTTTATTTCCTCCCTTAGAAACAACCACAATATTGGAAATCCATTCAGAATAATCAATAGAGTGGATGAATCTAGCACCTAGTAATTTTTCAATTTCAACTTTTACTAGTAAAGCGATGCTGGGATTCATCTTGCGAATCTTTTGTTTCACAGGTTTAGCATTGGGTTTAAGGACAATATTATGAGTGATGATCTTGGGGTCTATACCTGGCATATCTAAATATGTCCAAGCAAAGATATCCTTATATTCAAGCAAGAGAGAAACCAATTGATCATGTTCATCTTGATTCAAACACTTCCCAATTTGATTGTTCTTTCAACATCATTCTCATCCACTTGAATCTCAATGGTCTTAGTTATAATAAGTTACTTTGTATGGGAGAATCTAATGGCAAAGGGGAAATATCTGATTCATCATGTTCTCCAAAATAGGCTTCACTATTCAGGCAATATAACTTTCTCCTTTTATGATGAAATGTAGGTAGATCTTGATAAGCTCCTAAAAAATCAGCAAGA
>MU224933.1:2147869-2171820 GCA_018584345.1 Thuja plicata
TCCTAACCCATAAGTATAATCACAACCTTCATTATCCAGGGGTACTTGTATACCTTGTTCATACTTACCACAACCTTTCCCGTTAAATCCTGATTTCTTGAGTAAATGATAACTAGAACCATACCTACCGGCCATATCAGATTGAGTTAAAGGAGCGGCATATGTCACAATGTCATAGCAATCTGGTTTTATTGTCTCATTTGTTTCATCATGAGAAGTAGTAGCAAAGTTAATTTTTAATGCCTTAGAAAGTGGAGAAGGAATAAAAACTTGTTTTTCAAACTCAGTTTGTTCTTTCATAAATTCCAAATCCGATACTTTATATTCTCCTAGAAAAGTAGGATTAAAATCCAATGTTCCCCAATCATCTTCCGTCAGGGAAGAAGATGGAATCTCATCTTGTTTAACCTCAGGTGGTTGTTTAAGTTTTCAATTGGTTGTATAGGCTCAGGAACCTTAGTAGATTTTGTATTCAGGCAATGATTTGGTGCATCATCCGCATGTAGTGTGTACATTAGATTGTTATATATGAACCTAACCTTGTGATGAAGGGTAGAAGGAACCACATGCATAGTATGTAACCAGGGTCTTCCTCTTAGAAGGTTATAATTGAGTGGTCCAGGCATAACATGGATAGGAGTGTAAAGAAGCACATGACCGACTTTAATGGGAAGCGTAATAATACCCAAAGTTTTCTTTGCAATATTATCAAATCCATGAATAGGAATATTATCTGGTTGAATGGTTGTAAGATCGGCCCTAATTGCCGTAAGCATATCCATGCTACAAACATTAATCCCAAATCCATTATCAATCAATGTTCTACAAATGATACTCTGATTAATAGAGACAACAACCATAAGAGCATTATATTGATTCTGCACCTCAACAGTAGGTAAATCATTATCGAAAAACACAATAGGAGGTACCGAAAGCATAGTATGCATGCACTCCAAAAATGAATTAATGTTTTATTTATTAGGAGGCATGGCAAGGAGAGTAGATAAAGCTTTTTGCAATGCCTCATGATATGTAGGGGAAGTTTGAAGTAATTCCCATAAAGATATCTTAGCCAGAGTAGCGCGTAATTGTTCCACTAAGTGATATTTCTTAAAGGAAGAAGGTAACCTATGTGCTTGAGGAAGCAGGGGTTGAGAAGGAGGTAAAGTTGCTGGGACAGTAGGTTGAGGATTATTTCATGTGCGATAAGCATGCGAAACAGAATCTGTGTTATCAAAGAAATCCAAGAGATCTCTGCGTTTTCCCTTAATAGTTATTTGAGGACATCCTTTTACCATCATCAAAGGTTTGGGAATTAACTTTTTAGGTGTCTCGATGTTGCAAATAGAGGAATATGAAGGTAACCATGCATACACTCTATGGTAAAAGTCAATTGAAGAGATTGTGGAGGAGGATGAAATATGAATAGGAGCCATGGGGATCTCATTCGAACCATTTGCATGCTCACTTCCATGTACCTAATGAAGGGATCTATCATTTTGTACAAAAAATCCTCATCAAAGTATTCAAAACAAAAATATACATGTTGAACACAAGAAAACACTACAAGCATATAAAATGTAAATGTTTTTTGTATTTTTAAAGAAATTTTGTGATTTTTATGAATTTTGCAATATAAATGCAAGAGCATAAAAGAAAACCTACTTCTATATGCATGCAAGATCTAATATGAAATGTAAATCTAACACCAAGGAAAAGAAAGAGTTGTCTATCATGGGTTCACCAAAATGTGATGTCTAAATTTTGCTCATAAAGGATTTCTTAAGTAAGATTTGCTTAATGAGATAAGAAAGAGATCCTAAGGCAAATTTTAGTTTCTTACACTTAATTATTATGATAATTGAATGGAAAGGAGTATGTAAAGAATAGTGGGATAAGATACATACCTCATAATATACAAGATCTGGAAAAGCTCATTTTTTGAAGCCTGTATTGAGTTTCTAGAAAATCTTAAGTATGATCCAGAACCAGAACATAGAGACGAACAAAACCTAGAAATATTTTTCTGTTCCAATGTCGTCTTATGAAAAAGGTTGACCTTGACCCACAAATGTCACCCTTGACCCAATAATTTTGACCCTGACTTGCATAGTGTTGACATAAAATCTATTCATGAATCTTGATAGTTTTCTGAAAAGGGTATCCAAATCTGGTCTCTAATCTGCTGTTTTGTACATGCAACTCCCGAAAACAGCACCTACAAATATCTAAAAAGAGGGGTTTTGTGGTGGCTATATAGGGTTTTTCCTTAGTCAAACCCCCATTCTAGTGATCTCCACCTCCACAAATAGCCAAATATAGAATGTATAGTGTGTGTGTGTATTGCTCTTTTGAAAAGAGTCTTAAAACATGCAATATCAAGATCTAATCTTCTAGATTAACAATCCTAACATACATGGAAATGAGAAAGCAATGCATAGATTTGAATATGAAAAAGAAAGAATACCAAGCCCCAAAGGAAAAAGTATTCCTATCAACTCATAATCCATAATTGCTACCCCATGATAATGTCCTTTGAAATGCTTGAATGTTGAGAATAATATATCTAAAGAGAGAGCCTTCTTGCTTCAATGAAGATCCACCATAGCTTATCCTCCAAATTTTTGATTGAAGATGATGATATTTCCTCCTAGCTTACCCTTCTATATCATCCTCTTTCTTGTTTGCATCATCATTTCATCATATCGTCTCCCGATTTCCTTTCATGATCAAATGAAGGCAAAAGAGAGTGTTTATATAGAGATCTCAACATAGGTCTCCTAGGGCAATGCAAAGGATCCTAATTCAAGTTCTACCTTGAATCATGGTCCAATCACAATCACCAACCAAGGAGGGAATGTGTTAATTCAAATATCAGAGACAACACTTTTGCATCCGAAATCGGGGACCTATTTTAAGTTCCAGACCCCGATAAGCTCCAGATTTGAAAGCGGGGACCAACACCCAACATAGGTCTATGTCGACCTCATCCTTGACCTATTTCAAGGTCAACCTCAACCCTGACCTAGGTTAGGGTCAACATCAACCCCTACCTAGGTCAGGGTTGACATCGACCCTGACCTGAGGTTTCAGGCAGGTCACCAGAAAGTTGTTGAGAGGTTCCTAGGTCAGTCGGGGACCTAGGAAGGTGGGGGAATGTGCCAGAATGTCAAGAAGGCCTAGAGGCCTAGGGACAGAGTAGGATGAGGCATAGGAGGACCAATACATAGGTCCTACCTTGAAAGAAGAGTCATGGAGAGGGAAATATAGGAGGATCCATTAGATCCTAACGCTAATTTCACTTACACATGTATAATCAAGCACAGATGCAAACCTAATATGCGAACCTACTAAATGAGGGTGCTAAACCTATCAAAATAGAAGTGCTTCCATTTTAAGATGATACAATTAATTCTAATACTAAAACCCTTGGTAAGGTCATTGTCATGGAGCATGACAAATTTTTCAATGCCTATCCCAGAAGTGTGTCTGTGTTGAGGCCGACCTTTCTAGGGACCTCAAAGACACAAAAGAGAGTGTTTATATAGAGATCTCAACATAGGTCTCCTAGGGTAATGTGAAGGATCCTAATTCAAGTTATAGCTTGAATCATCATCCAATCACAATCACCAACCAAGGAGGGATTGTATTAATTTAAATATCAGAGAAAACACTTCTGCATCCGAACTCGGGGACCTATTTTAAGTTCAAACCCTGATAAGCTCCAGATTTGAATGCGGGGACCAACACCCGACAGAGGTCTATGTCAACCTTGACCCTGACATAGGTTAGGGTTGACCTCAACCTTGACCTAGGTCAGTTTTGACCTCAACCCTGACCTGAGGTTTCAAACAGGTCACCAAAAAGTTTCTAAGAGGTTCCCAGGTCAGCCGGGGGCCTAGGAATGTGGGGGAATGTGCCAGAATGTCAGGAAGGCATAGAGGGCTAGAGAGAGAGTATGATGAGGCCCAAGAGGACAAATACATAGGTCCTACCTCAAAAGAAGAGTCCTAGAGAGGTAAATCTAGGAGGATCCATTAGATCCTAACCCTAATTTCACCTACACATGTATAATCAAGCACAGATGCAAACCTACTAAATAAGGGTGATAAACCTATAAAAATAGAATTGCTTCCATTTTAAGATGATACAATTGAGTCCAATGTTAAAACCCTTGGTAAGGTCATTGTCATGGAGCATAACAAATTTTTCAATGCCCATCCCCAGAAGTGTGTCTATGTTGAGGCCAACCTTTCTAGGGACCTCAAAGACACTATTGAAATCCAAGTTGGTTTTCTCACCATTTCTCAAAAAGTGCTCTATTTGAACCTGCCCAACACCTGTTATAGGTGTCAATCAGTAGAGTACAAGATTGAGGAGTGCCCGCTGGTTACCCCTCAGGTGAGGCCATCGCCAAAGGAAGCACTGGTCAAAAATGTGAAAGCTGGAAAAAAGGAAGAATGAACTACAGTTTCACAAAAAGGCTGAAATGCCTCAGGCTCCAAGATGATGCATGCCACTTCTGAAGCTATGTCTTCTCCGGAACCTCTAGTTGGATAAATTCCTCCTTCCACTACAGTGGCACCGGTGGTGCCAATTAATTCAAACTCTATTGTCCAGGGGAAAAACTCAGCTGCGAGGCCTTCCACTTCAGAGGTGGTGCTCGCGCCGCCAGTAGTTTCTTCAGTTTCCTCCTAGTATTTGTGTCTATCTCACAGTCCTGATGGATGCATAGATGACCCAAAAAAATGGCGGTTTATCTCTTCTAGGGATTTACTCCCCATCTTTGGCTCTGTACCAGCTTTCTTGCATAATAGTTTCTCCTCTCTTGGGGACGAGGAAACCATGCAAGAGTTTTTATGAATTTTTTGTCTTGGAATGTGTGAGGTCTAACTAACCTCTCTAGAAAGTACTATGTTCATGATACCCATCACAGACTTCATAGTTTGGACATTTTATGTTTACAGGAAGTGAAAATTTATGGGTTCCTACTTAATTCTGCCTGTCGTGTCATTTGGCCAGATGGCATTATTTTTTCTTCTCAGCATGAAGCTGGTAAAGGTGGTGTCATTACTATTCTGTTACCTCACCTTCATTCTTCTATTATTGCTCATGGATCTGATTCGATGTAGTGTGTCACTTGGATTTTTCTGTCTTTTCATAATCATTCTTTTGGTATTATTAATGTTTACGCCCCCAATGATGCTATGAAAGATCTCAACTTTGGTACTCGCTGGCAGACAATTTGCCTCCTGCTACTTGGGTTATGTGTGGGGATTTTAATATGGTTGAGCTAGCCTCTAAAAAGGAAGGGATTACACCTTTTAGGTGGACACTTGGGGAGAGAGAATCCTGGTACTATATGTGCAATAAATTGGGCCTTTTTGATCCCAATGCTAACTTCCTCCAGTAGGGTGGGGTTTTGCATACTTGATCTAATTTCAGAGCTAGCTCTGACCGCATATTTAAGAGACTAGATCATGCTATGATAACGGCTCAATATTTTTTCTCTTTTTCTGAAGATCGAGGCCTATCTATCATTCCTCTGACAGATGTGACCTTGTTAGCTCACTTCCCCATTTATTTTTCCATCACTTGGCATTCTTTTCCCAGGCAGGCTGCTCATACATAATTTTATCTCAACACATCAGTGCTAACGCATGCTTCCACTATTGCTCACATTCTTCAAGTTTGGAATTTAGAGCCTCATCCCCACTATCATCTTGGTTGGATTCAATGGTGGAATGATGCCATCACCCATACTCTGAGATTTCTTCACATTTACGGCCATTAGTTAGCCTACTATAGGAAGCGTGCTTATGAAGCTAACACCAAGGCTCTTCGCAATGCTACTGATGTGCTTGCATTGAGTCCCTTTGATTCTGAACTTTAGCTTAAGCTGGCCTAGCTTCGACATAAGAAGAAAATTTCTTATGCCTATGTTTCTCATGGAGCTCAAATCAAAGCTCGCCTCCACTAGTTGGAGGTGGGCAATAAAGCCTCTAAGGAGTTTTTTCATGCTCTCAAATCCTGGCATACCAATGTTGGTATTCAAAAAATCAAACAAAGATCTGAAACCCTTACTGAGCTTCTAGACATTCTCTAGGATTTTGTTCAGCACTATGCAAAAGTGTTTGCTTCATAGGGTAATTTTGTTCCATGAGAGGAGGCTCTTAAGGCTTGTATTATTGTTACTCCAAACCGCAAAGCAGTCGAGCATTGAGCCTTTTCTGAGCAAATTCTTACCATCAATGATCTCAAAGAAGTGACTTTTTCTATGGTTGATAATAAATCTCCAAGATGTGATGGCTTCCCCTGTGAATTCTACAAACACCTTTGGGATTTTGTTGGTTGTAACCTGCACAAAGTTTACTTTGAGGCCTTTCACAATAAAAGTTTGGGTACTTTAATTAATAAAGGGAATATCAAGTTCATACCTAAATCTGGTGATCTTGAGGATATCTAAAATTGGTGGCACATCACTTTGTTTAACGTCTCCTACAAGATAATTTCTAAAGCTTTAGCTCTCAAAATTAGACATCTCCTTCCTCTTAATGTTCGCCTTGAGAAAACTGGCTTTATTAAATCTAGGTATATTCTTGACAACATTATTTCTATTTGGGAAGGGATGGAATGGGCTCGTCAATCTAAACAGGCTGCCCTATTCCTTAAAATTGATTTTGCTAAAACCTATGACTGCATTGAATGGCCTTTCATTCTTACTATGCTTCAAGCTCTTGGGTTCGGTCCTCACTTCTTGCAGTCTATGGAAATGCTTTTTGGTGATGCCTCTACATGCATTACCATCAATGGGTCTCAATCTGATACTTTTGGGTTTTTTAGATCCATCCGGCAAGGTTGTTCGCTGGCTCCTACTTTATATGTGCTTTTTGCTGGAGGCTTTGGGTATTTGCTTGCCAATTCTGTTTCCTTTGGTTTGGTTTGTGGCATTTCCCTTACTGAATCCTCTTCCTAGCTTGTTAATGGTCACTTTGCTGATGACTCCTTTCTCACTCTTATTGAGGATGAGGAGAACATCTCTAATGCCTTGCAGTGCTTGGACACCTTTTGTCAAGCCTCTAGATCTGTTACCAATGGTCTAAAACCCTTTGTTTCAAATAGTCTTTTCTTCCAGCCCCTCCTTGGCTTGATACATTTGACTAGAAGTGGGGTCATCATGGGGAAGTCTTCCACTTCCTGGGCATTCCCTTTACTTTCCATGGATCCTCTATGGATTTATGGAATGTTGTGATTGCCAAGATTGAAAAAAAGTTACAATATTGGATTTGCAAGCCTCTCTCCCTTGCTAGGAAATTTCAAATTTTCTCCAAAGTGCTGGCTGCTACTCATGTCTACTACTCCTCATGTTGGGCTCCTTCTAAGGCTTCTTATCTCAAGCTAGAACATCTCCTTAGAGACTTTCTTTTTTTCCTCTGGAGCTGACAACCATGGGTTTCACAGGGTTGCCTGGGAGTTCTGTTGCCTTCCTCATGATTCTGGAGGCCTTGGCGTTCTCTCCACTTAGAAGTAAGGGAATTCTATCTATGCTAAGTGGATTATCTATGCTCTTACTGGTGATGAGGCTTGGAAAATTCTTGTCAGGCACTGCATCTCTTCAGGATTCCCTATTCACAAGCCGGCTTGGAAGGGCATTGGTCTATAGACCTTGCTCACTATGAAAGAAACTATTCAGATTCAGGGTACTTTCATCTTTAAGAGCATTTGGAAAGCCTGGGAAGCTATTAATCCCTGGCTCTGTTGGGATGGTGATGCCTTTCGGAATGGGCTTTCCTTCAATCAGCAGAGCCTGTAGTAGTCTCCATTGTTTTCTATTCAAGGCATCCCCCTGGCCAAGACTCAAGGGACTAGTGCTCTACATTTTTTCAAATGTGGCATCCGGACTCCCAAGGGCCTTTTCTCTAGGGCCTTTATGGGTCTCCATTCCTAGCAGGATATGCAGGTTTAGTATCATTTGGCTCGCTCAGATCGTCAGACTTTTGATCTTTTGGTTTTTGCGATTCCTGCTAACTTGCTTCATAAGATTGGTATTCAGGCTCTTAGGCCCTGGTGGAAGGATTGGAAATGGTATCTTGCCACACCTTTCAGAAATTACAAACCAAGGCTAGGTTAAAGGTGGTTGTCTCCCCATCTTCCGATGGTGGATACCCTCAATCAGAGCTGGCATCTTCATGCTTCCACTTGTCACTGGAGCTCTCACTTTTAGACCATCTAGGTTTCCATTATGGATACCAAGATTGTTCTTTTTTCTTGGTTTTTACTTTTTCAAGGACTCCCAATGGGACCTAGGATCAAACATCTAGGTGTTGATGACCCTCAATGTCCTTTCTGTTGTCACCCTGATACTTTCTTGCACATCTTCTGGTTCTGTAGGAGAGCTCAATAGTATTGGCAGTGTATTCATGATTTCTTCAAACCTTTTCAGCCTGAGCCTTTTTCCTGGCACATGATTGTCTTAGGATATTCTCCTGGACTTCCCTCCAAGTTTACCCAGATTTGGCATACTTTTAGGATGGAGATTTTTTCACTTTGTGGAAAGATAGGAACGTTATTATTTTTCTCACAACTTTCTTGATATGAATGTTGCTTTGTATAACAAGGCTTGCATATGTAATAATGTTATGATGCAGATTCAAGTTCAAGCTAATAAAGTGGCTCTGGAAGTGGCTCACCTATAGGAGCTGCTCAATCATTGGGGCAATGCTCCCTGCACTATTTCCAGGGTTCCCCATGATGTCGTTTCTATTGAAGGCACTCCTCCCAGAGGCCGCCACCATGGGTGCAACTCCTCGGTGCCTTGTTCACATACCCCGTGGTCTCAGGCACCCCGCCACCACTCTCTGAGAGGTGGCGATGATGGTTGGCGGTGTTTCTCTTCTTCTCCACCTCGCCATAATTTTTGGTGGTCTCCAGCTCTAGCTCAATTTTCCCCTCCTGATGCTCCTGGTTCTTGTCATGGCTCTGGTTGGCATCCTACATCTTCTTCCAAGTTTCCCCGCCTGGCTCTGGCCATTTCTCTACCCAGGGTGGAAGAGAAAGATAAGAAAGAAGCTGAAGATGATGGATGGTCACTTCTTGACCCTCCTGTTAACCCCAATGATGTGTGGGGTTCTGATGATAAAGATCCTCCTCCTTCTGCCACCGCTCTTGCTGCTTAAAGGCTTTATGCCTATTTTTTTTATGAATAGTTGTTTACCGTTTCCAACTTTGTCGTGTGAACTCTGCGGGGTAATTTCTATATCCCTTGGCCCCTTTTTTGTGAATATGTAACTTTAATATTTTATTAATAGAAAAGGAACTATTCATCAAAAAAAAAATTTAATTAATTTTATTAAAAATATATTATTTGTTAACCAAAATTAAAACAATTCTAACATCAATTAATCATACTAAAAATTAGAATTTAAACATAAAATCTAACTTATTCATGTGTAAATTTATCCATTTCTCTCTCTCATTTCAATTCTACTATGTAATGAACATCACGCAGATAATTTAAATTTTTATAAAATATGACTATTTGAAAGTATAAAAATCATAGCGTGTAATGCCTTGCATGATTGAATCTTATTATTCAAACTTAATTACACTAAAATAACATAAGATGTAAAAAAAATAAAAAGAATAGGAAATAAAGGGATCAATGAAAAATGCAAATACAAACCGCATTTGATCCTCTTAAACATTGTTTGACAAATGGATTAACTTCATGTAAACCAATCTATTGTAATACTAGTTACCCACAATCCAAACATGAGATAGTGCAATGTCCAGAGGATGGTAATATGAATAAATAATGGTGAATTAAAACTTAAAAACTAACACAAATGTTTTTAGTCAGCCACACAAGGCATTCTCTGAGCAGTGAAGTTAAAGTGGTATAAACTTGTCAAGATTTCATCAACATTCCTTGAACCAAGAGAGTAAGAAGAGTGAAAGAATGTAGAGTTAGAGAGTGAAAAATACACATTGAATGGAATAATATCAATTTATGCTCTCTAAATTTTCTGGTCACTTATCCTTACAATTTTTTTCTTCAAAATTATTTCAACATTTGATTTACAATTTCAAGTTGCTTTGTTATGTAATTCTAAAAATTTCTTTATTGTTCAAGGTTACAAATATTTGAATTCTGTTTAGAAAGATGTTTCTTCTTTATTTCGTCACTTACTAGTCCATTTGAAGAAAAAATAGCATTTATGGACCTTAAATAATGGATATTATTGTTAAATCCCTCTGCATAGGTGCTCCAAATATTAGAATCCATGTATAATATAATGCTTGGTAATATTTTCAACTTCCTAATATCTTCTTTCTTGTAAATGCTTTTGATGCTCTATTTTAATCCCACATCTATTTTTAATATCATAGGTCTCTCCAAAGCTCATTATAGTAGGATTAAATTAGCAATTCAAAAAGTCTCTTCAAAGATACAACTCTATTCTGAGTAATTATTTTGATTCATATTATCATCATATCCTAATCCCTCAAAACTGATAGTGTGACATCAAGCACCCAACATGTCTTTATTTTTCATAAATGTTAAGATGGTTCTATAAATGATCTCTATTTGGCTTGGTTCTTTGATTTGAAATATAAGACTTTCCATGCCATTCTTGGAAATCACCAAATGACGGGTTTAAGATATTTTACACCCTTAACACTAAGTTTTTTAGCTGAGAGTATATATTTGTACTTATTTTCTTTTCAAATTCAAGTTCCTTTCACTAAAAAATAGATGCATGAGCATCCAAATGTGGAGTAAGTGGAAGAAATTTTCTAAGTTAAAAGACTCACTGGAGCTATCTTTTCATTTAAACCCAATCCATGATTAGTTTTACTCTTTTCCCAATTTCCATATCCATTATAGTGGACTCCTAGAAGAAGCAATGCATCATCCCTTTGCTTCCAGCTTGTGATTTTGACCATGGAGGATTCCTAGGGTGTGCTTTCAACCAAAACTCTATGACAAGGCCTTGAAATCAGTTGATCTATCTTTACAAAAGTTGAAGTTCTCTTCCATGATCTATCAACTCACGTGCCTTAACAACCACCACAAAAAGTTAAGAATAATAGTTTAATATGTGTTTCATATTTTAAAATAATCTAATCACATGAATAATATATTATAAAACTTGATTAATAAAATATAGATACTTTTAAATTAATATGTTAAAAATAATGATCTAACTATGTTAAAATGAGTAAGAAAATAATATTGGAAATATTATTGCAATAATATAAAAGACAATAAATGGATAATTTATTGCATAACTATCACAGTCATTGTATTACCTAATGATGCACTACGATCAAGTTAGCTAGAATGATTAAAATATGATAAAATCACATGTAAAAATAAGATGATTTTTTAAATCATAAAAAAGTGGCATCAAACATGAACATAATATGTCATACTAAAATCTGATTCAACATCAGCTTTATAACATTAAATTAAGTGAATTATATGCCTCTTTATAAAACTAAAAGACATGTTTGAGAATTTTTTTTTTTTTTTTTAAAGAATTAACAAAGATATTATTAAAAAATTAACCTAAGTCATTATAAGAGGAATGTGATGGTAGGAACACTAGGGCAGCGATGGCAGGAACACCAGGGCAGTGATGGCAGGAACACCAGGGCAGCGATGGCAGGAACAACAAGGCAGACGGTAGAGTTCAACAGAGGTTGTTTGGCACGTATAGGAGTCAGTAGGAGAGCTGGTAGAACCATGTCAGTAGCTGGGATGGGGCCAACATTTTTAGACATCGACCTATACTCTGAAGGATTTTGAAAGCTGATGAACACCATCTCTTAGAGGGTTTCCAATCACATGAGTTTTCCAAGAAATACCCATATCAAAAGGCCCAGAAGGACATGTTAAAAATCTTTAGGGGCAAGGCAGTGGTCAGACCTACAAAACCCATGTTTGTTAACCCTCATTTCATCTTCAAACAATCTGAGATCAAGGCTATTAAGGATAAACCGGCTTCCTCCTCACTAGAATTTCAGCCTAAGAAGAAAGGGAGTAAGGAAGAAACCAACCCTCCCCTTCCAGATCTGTCAGAGCTTAAGAGAAAACAAGGGATCCTTCAAACGTTTACTCCTAAAGTAGGTTTTGATGGTTTTAGGTCTTTCAAGGTCAGGGAATCTTTGAGGGTGGCGTGCCAGGGCTCCTGGGGTGCTCAGGCTAATAGATTCTGCCAACAAATTCAAAATGGCTCTGGGCGGGAAAAGTCTCTCTCATGGAAACCAACTAAATCTTCTAGTGTCAATGGACAAATCAATCTCACACCAGTTAGATTCACTTCCATGCCCCCAGGGCACTGAACTCCAAAAGAATCTGCACTACGGGTTACATTAGATCAAAATGGCTTGCACTCAATAGCATCAACCCAAGTCCCTTTAGCTAAAGCCCAAGCCCTTAAGCCTCTTGTACAAGAAGGTCCTGTTCTTTCAACTAAGGTTTTCCAGCACCGTATCCCATACAAATGCCGGGTCAAGATCAACCAGATCAGACTTTAAAAAAAAAAGGGGATTTCGGAAACCAAAATTCCTAAAAGGAAAACAACCTATATTTGATATATGTGAGAAATATCCTCCGATATCACCCAAAGGTTCTTCTCAACTCCTCAATTTAGTGTCCCCTATGGAAGATCTAGCACAGGGAAAACCTGTCGCTCTATCTAGAGCCCCCCTTCAATCCAAAACCACTTCACAAAATTTTGGTCAAAAAAAAGAATCAAGACACACATATGCAGCCTAATGCAGAAAAATTATAGGCGGCTATTGTTCTTCCTGAAAAAATGCTACAACATTAGATTGGAGTCCTTCATTAGTCTGCCTTGATTGGTAAGTGTGCTAACCCCAATATTTATTTTTCTATAATCAATGATTGGGCTTCGGAATCCTGGGCAGGCTTGCTAGATCTCTTTATGCTAGATGAGTCTTCTCACTTTTTCATTGCTATATTTAATTCCAAATCTCATAGAGAATTAGTTCACAAGGAAAAAAGGATGGTTCTATTAGGGGGAAAGGCTGTTCACTTCCCTTTGGACCCCAAATTTTAGCACTGAGCTCCAACCCTGCGATTTTTTCCCTCAGTGGATATCATTTCCTGCTTTCCCATTGGAATACAGGGACCCAGAAATTATTGAGGTGCTAGCTAATAATTTTGGGGATTTTCATTAGACATAATCTTCTTCCTTTTGAATTGACCCATATGGAAGTTAGGGTTTCTATTCTGGTTTACCAATCTAAGGCCCTTCCATCAGTAATTCAGTTAAAATCAAAATGGCTCTCTTGGCCTCAAAATATAGTCAATTAGGAGGAGAACATTGTTTTTGAGCGCCAACATAAGTTAGGGCACCTGAATACTAAATGTAGGGTAGTGGGGATCATAGAGGTGGTAGTATGTAACGATCACTCCTCTTATCCAACCTTTTTCTCATCTTCTACAAATGTCAATCCCAAATGTCAGAAAGGTGGATTAGAGCAGAATAGTATGAGAAATATTTCGCCACGGTCCCTTGGAGCCTTGATTGCTAATTTTTTTTTCACCCTTCATAATCTTCTATGGATTTTCTATGATTCCCAATCCTAATGTCTAGCTCATCTAATTTTGGGCCACACACAAAGCTCTTGCAATGTTCCCTCACTCACTTTGGACATTATATCAGACTATAAACATTCTAGGGTTAAGAATGGGAATCACAACAAAACCCAATCACAGCTGGACTTTCATAGGAACCTCCTAGTTTATTCAGACCCAGTCAAGGAGGGGGTAGAGAGAAGTCTCCTTCTAATGGATTTGGGGGAGCTACCTATAACCCCCTTGGTAGCTTTTCTTCCAGAAGATAAGACCATGTTGACATTACAGTTGAATCATCAAGTCAGAGATATGAAATATCCCATACTAAAACATGATATGGTCTCCCCTCATTCAAACGATGGCCAAGCTCATACTCTTCTTGACAATATTCAAAAGGACATTCAATGGCCTAATATCTACCAAATCTCTAACATGGAAAACTTGGACACGGATCTTATGATGGAGTCACTAATCCTCTAGGTGGTAGAAAGTAAACTTGAAAACCTTGAAGGTGGCTCAGAATCAAATTTGGATTCAAAAATAGAAATCCTAGATCTACATATTTCGTCGGTTTGGAAAATAGAGGCTCCTTTAATTGAGAAAGACATAATATGTTCAATATTCCAAACAAAGTTAGATATCTCAAAGACAACCAAGATGAGTTCCTAGAAAAAATCAAGAGGTAGACTATCTAGAATAAACAAACTAAAAGAAGAGATAGCACAGGGAACACAGTTAACCCTTAACTTTCAGAGGACACCAAGAAAATGTAAGGAAGAGGCTTTGGTATTAATATCAAAATAGTTAAATGGGAGTAGGAGGGCTAACGGCTCTCTTAATGGAATATGAGGATATTATTATGGAATGTTAGAGGCTTAAATTCCTCTAACAAAGATCGGATGATAAAAAATTATATTCATGATGTAGGTGCCGATTTGATGTTACTACAAGAGATAAAGCTTTCAGAAGATGTTTCTAACTAACTTTTCCCAAAATGGTGTAACTGGGGATTTCTTATTTCTGCCTCAACAGGGGCATTTGGTGGGATGAAAATATTATGGAACAAACACAATTGTCAAGTCTCTTTGATATCAAAAAATACTAATTGGATGGCAGCAGAGGTAACAATTGTTTCAATCTCATTCATCATTATCAATGTCTATGGGCCAATATCTCCCTTAAGCAAAAAGAGACTCTGGAACTCCCTTTCTCAACTTTTGAATGGGACACAAGGGAACAATATTATTCTAGGTGAGGATTTTAATTCCTATCTGGGTGTGCAAGATAAAATGGGGGGAGGCACTCCTTCCCCTTTAGTCACAGAAGAGTTCTGGAACTTAATTGATGACAACCAGCTTTTAGACTGTATCCCATCAAATGGAAAAATTTCATGGTCCAAAAAATGAAAAGGAAAAAAAATTGTACGAGCAAGGATGGATAGGTTTTTGGTGAACGCCCTCTGGTTAGCTGCCCATGACATTTACCAATTTGCTATTCTTTCCTTAATTGGATTAGACCATTTTTCCATATCCGCAAAGATACAAACCGCCCATCAGCCCAATAGGAATCTCCCTCACTTTAAGATCGAGAAGATGTGGTTTAGAGACTCAAAATTCATCAAACTTCTACAAATTTTGTGGGATCAAGCACCATGGCGTCTAGGTACATAAATGTTTAAACTTTCAAAGAAGTTGACATTCTTGAAAATCAACATGAAGCAGTGGAACAAAAATTCTTTTGGAAACATCTTCAAACAAAAGGAAAAAATCCAACGAAATCTAGAAGACATCCAGGCACACATTCTTAGTAATGGATTTTCATCGGAAACCTATGATGAGCAGTTTCAACTTAATAAAAAATTAGAGGAATTACTTTTGAGAGAGGAATATTTTTGGTGCCAAAGGTCGAGAGAACTATGGCTAAAAGGAGACAAAAACACATCCTTTTTCCATATGTTTTCCAAAGTTAAGAGACACAAAAGCTCTATATTCCAAATTAAGGATATTAATGGCACGAACCTCAAGAACCAAAGGGATATTCAAAATGAGGCGGCTAGATTCTTTTCTCAGCTACTTTCAGCGAACCCAAGAGTAGCCTCGTTTGTACTCCTTCCTATTTTGAATTTCATTCCTAATTTTGTTTTAGACATCAATAACATGGACCTACTAGCCCCTTTCACCCTAGAAGAAGTTCGAGCCTCAATTTTTGCAATGAATCCAGATAAGGGCCTGGGTCCTGACGGACTGACCACCTTTTTCTTCTAGAAATGTTGGGACTTGATGGGCATAGACATTCTTAGAGCAGCCGAGGAATCCAGGAAACATGCATGTATGTTGAAACAGTTCAATAATAAAACCATCACACGCATTCCCAAATGTCAACAAACTACTTCTTTTGCAGACTTTAGACCAATATCTTTGTGTAATACCATTTACAAGATCATATCAAAATTAATGGCTACTTGGTTGGGGAAATTAATTCCAAAAATAATTTCTGAACAACAAGGTGGTTTCATACCTGGTAAGGATACAGTCGAAGGTGCCCTGATAGCTCATGAAGTTCTCCACTCCATCAAAGAAGAAAACTTTCCTGCAATGGTATTGAAACTTGATATGACAAAGGCATATGATCGGGTCAATTGGAAATTATTGTGAGAAGTAATGGAAAAAATGGGGTTTGACAGAAAATGGATTAAATGGGTTATGTCCTGCATAACAGGAGAAAATTTTTTAGTGATGATTAATGGATCTGCATGTGGCTATTTCCCCTCGTCACAAGGAGTTAGACAGGGCGATTCCTTATCACCGTTTCTCTTCATTATCCTTGCGGAAGGCCTTAGTAGACTCATCTCCATGAAGAAATCTCAGGGAATTTGGGAAGGCATCTCTATTAGAAAGTCTCAGATTAAAATTTCACACACACTTTTTGCAGACGACTCTCTACTATTTGGTAAAGGTAGTGTAAATGAAGCAAATGTTATCAAAGAAACACTGGCCGAATACTGTGAAGTATCAGGTCAAAAAATAAATGAGGGAAAGTCCAAGATCTGCATCTTTAACATCATAAACAAAGCCAATAGAGTTATTCAGAGAGTTTTTGGCTTCTCATTGGCATCTACCCCAAGCAAGTACTTCAAAAAACCCTTTTTTCAAGGTAAAGAAAAAGTATCATTCTGGGACGGAGTGCTATCTAAAATTAGAGACAACATCGCCTGCTAGAAGGCAAGATGGCTATCTCTGGCTGACAGAATCATGCTAGAAAGAACAGTCCTCACCTCAATTCATAACTACATCATGTCAGTGATCTTAGCCCCACCTGGCGTGATGAAAAAGATTTCCAAAAGCTTGAAAGATTTCATTTGGAGAGGTAATATAGATGACAAAGCCAAGGTACCTCTGGTCTCCTAGAGTAATTTTTTCAAACCAAAAGAAAGTGGGGGCCTAGGCTTCCACAGAATCCATGAAAGGAACCTCAGTATTGGGATGAAATTGGCTTGGAAAATTTATGACTGCCCAAACAACCTTTGGGCTAAAGTAATTAGAGAAAAATACTTAGATTCAGAGGAGCCAGAGAGAATTTTTTCAATTAGTAACCCTCCACCTGGCTCAGTCATATGGAATTTTATATTAAAGAGAATAGAGGTCATCCTCCCTAACCTATCATGGCAAATTAACTCAGGTTCAAAAGCCCTATTTTGGCTAGATTCGTGGAATGGCCTCCCACAATTGTCTATGATACCAAACTTGCAGAGGATTAAACTAATTTTGCAGCAACATTGGGGTAATAGGGTCACAGACTACCTGAATTCAACTGATGGGATAGTGCATTGGAAAGATATTTCCCACAGTCAAATTTCTCAAATAGAAAAATAGAGTTAGAAGACATCTTGAAATCAAGGTTTATTTCAATCAATTGTGAGAGGGACAAGCTAATCTAGATGAAAATAAAATTAGGCAAATATACAGTTAAAGCAGGCTATCAAACTCTAGTTCAGGCCCCTCCATTACCTAATTCTATTCTTAATTTTGCATGGCACAGTGTCATATTACCAAAAATGGGGGTCTTCTTTTGGCTAGCAATTCAAGGCAGGGTCTTATCAAGCGCAAGACTTAAACACTTGGGGATCATGGACACATTCCCATGCCCATTATGCAGGAAAGTTCTGGAAGATACAAACCACCTCGTAGTAAGTTGTGACTTTGCCCAAGAAATATGGATATGGGCTCTAGGAAAATTAGGGTGGAATGGTCCCTTACACACGTCATTGCAGATGATACTCTAGCAGTGGCCTCTGTTGCATCAAGATTCATTTTTTGTGATCCTCTGGAAAGTTATCCCCATAGCTATAGTATCCTGTGTGTGGTGGGAGAGAAAAAAGAGGATATTTAGAAAGCAAGTTTCCACGGTGTTTGTGGTGTGTAGTCTGGTGGATAAGTACACTTCAGAAATGGTGAACGCTCATGTGTCAAAAATGAAAACCATTTCTTTGACTTTCACGTCCTCAGATAATGTAATCTTATCAATATGGACTCAAATATCTATTCCAGTCTCAGGAGTCCTGATTGGGAACATGCCAAAAAACCAAGTGCGAAAAGATATTAAATGGACACCTCCAGATACCAATCAAGTTAAACTAAATTTTGATGGAGCAAGTAAAGGAAATCTAGGAAGAAGTAGAGTGGGTTTCATTCTGAGAAAGACAGACAAGTCTATTCTCTTAGCCTCATAATACAATTTACCAAAAGGAACTAATAACATGGCCGAAGCACGGGTACTTCTGTGTGGTGTAAGGGAAACAATCTGACTTGGAGTAAAAATTCTTCATATTGAAGGAGATTCCCTTCTAATTATCTCTTATTTGGCCAACAAATCTTTAGTCAATTAACAAATCAAATACACCTTACAGGAAGTGATTAAATCCCTCCAGGTCCTGTCTTCGTACACACTATCACACTGCTATAGAGAATGGAATAAACTAGCTGACTAGCTAGCAAACTTGGGGGCCGAGGGCAACAAGATGGATTGGGAGAGAGATTTTGTACAAATCTAGCCATCAGAATTTCCAGAATATCTTAAATCAGAATGTGATATGCTTCATGACCAAAGAATATAAAGAGGACTAAGGAATTAATTGTTCACATCTAGCCATATTAGGTAAATTGACATTAGTGTAACGAATATAAGTACACTAGCAGCATCCCAACCCTTGAGTTCTTCCTTTCGACACAAGTGCTAGGGTTAGATCTCAATGAAGGAATAAAAGTGGCTTAAGGCAATCTGCAACAAAGGGATGAGGTGTCAACCTGTATGCTCTCATCCATGTCTAGAAGGATGAAAAAAGGAAAAAAACTATCATTCGTAAATACCATAATTAAGATAGAGCTTAGTCCTAATATCTTAAAAATCTATAACACATGTGATCATTACTCCAAGAGGAGTCACGTTTTTCATTCAAGCATGACACATGCATCCCTCTAGGCCTATTTATTCCCCAAAAGATTGTTCACATTACTAGTCATTTTCTGAATTATATCAAACTTGGGGCTAATTAGGCAATCTAATGGACTACAGGGAGCTAAATTTGAGAGTTTCCCTGAGGGTACAACATTGGGAACACCCAATTTTAGGCCCATATTTGGGTTGTCAGATGAACATTTTGTTCAAGACACTTCTGGAACCAGTAATGGATGCTATAAAAGGTATAATAGGTGATGGTATCTTGCTCCCAGACACCCCTCATCATCTTCTGCACACCCACCTGGTTTTGGTCTTTCTCTCCAACTAGTACGACATGGTACCAGAATTTTATATCTTCTTCCAAATGACCAACAAAATTTTGAAGAATAATTTTGTCTTGGTGGAGGAACTGCAAGAAGCTATCAATGGGTATCAGCTGAGGCCATCCATGGCCTGGATAGGGGGTTTATTCCATTCGACAGAGTTGGATAATAAGAAGGAAATTGTATGCCTCTATGATATACTCAAGCTCTCACTGCAAGGTTGGGATATTGTACACCTAAGAAAATAATTCATTAAGTTAATGGATATATTGCCTAGCTGAATGGTAGTAAACACCTTCTTGTTGTTTGATAGGTTCTCCACTATACTAGCATACGTTGACAATGACACCAATGCTTCATCCCTAGCAGCATCCACTTCTCATGCACTTTCAGCCACATCTGCAAGTGGCAAGGCTCCGGCAAAGAGAAAGGTGAAAAGATAAGCGTTGTTGGTTTTGTTTAAACTTTTTGAATTTTGTGTCTTCTTTCTCCTCAGATAGGTAGTGATTTTGATAACATTTTTTGTTACTGGTACTACTTTAAACTTTTTTGAAGTATGAAGCCTCTTGCTTATAAATAGTGGTCTAGTGCATATAGTGGGGTTTTAGGGTTTGGAAGCAAATATTGTAAGGTTCTAAATCCTGTTGTGGATAGCAGATTGGAACCGGGTTTCGGGATTATGTTGAATCTAGTCTTTTGGGCCTTATTGGCTTTGTAAATTGTTTATAAATCTTTGTAATGGCAAGGAAGGCGGGTTTTCTTCACTATTTCTTTGCCTCCTGATCCTTTGAAATAGGTATTATAATAAAAAATCTTAATGGCCAGCCATTTTTGCCAAAAAAAAAAAAGAGACCTCCAAAATGATTGTGGTAACTTGTAATGTTTAATCTAGGATAGATATTCTATAATTCCTTTTTTTCCACCACTATAGCATAATTTTGTAAATAAAAACTTATTAGTTCTTGTGTCCTAATAATCAAACTAGAACTATTATCTACTTCAATTCGTTAATAAAAAGTAGATTTTATTAACACTGTGTTATAAAAATAAAGAACATAAAGTTTTAAAAAAAAATTATAAAATTAAATACTATACTTAACAATGTGGAGGATATGGGAATTTGAGAGAGAGAGGTAGACCTATGGTTATAGATGAGAGTAAACCCTAGTGTTGTTATTAGTTTTTTCAGCAATGCAGTATTTGTCAAGCAAATGGCTGATGTTGAGCTTATGAAGATGGCTTTAGAAGTAGGGATACTAGGCTTGACTCTACATATGAGAATGGCATGGTCTATATAGGCCATTAGATGAGGGCTATTTGGTCTAGGTTATCATATGTTCACTTCTTCTTATCTAATTTATACTACTTGTATAGTTTATCCCTTTTCATTGCCCATTGGTCTTTAGGATTTTAGAGTCCCTATAAAAATCTAAAAATTTAAAGAATATAATCTCTATTCTCAAGTGAACCTTTGTTTCATGCACGTTGTCAGCTCTTGCTAAAATCTCTTTATTTGGATTTTCTCACCCCTTGTGAAACTTGTCTCTCTCATCCTCTATGGTTTTTATTTTCTACCTTAATAGTTGTTGTATGTGGCCTCTCCCCTCCTTACCTAATCTAAAGTATTTAGAGGAAAATTTTAAATATTAAAAATCTATAGTATTTAATAGAAGAAGACTCTAAATAAAAGATTTTTTTGAAAAATAATTTATCCTACTAAATTCTATCTTAAGAAGTTATATGTTTCTACCATCAAAATTTATGATTATCCATATTTTTTGAAATTTATTTAACAACTAATTAGACTATAAACAATATGATATACTTCTAAAATTAAAATCTCAATAAAATAAAAAATTATATGTGAAAATAATTTGTGGAACGTTGTATTATATTTAGGTGTGCATGTAAGAAACACCGTAAGATTAGATTTAAAATTAATGTTAAAAAATTCTATAAAATAGTAAATTAAGTTCTACATACAATAATTTTGAATAAGAAGTGTTCAATTTTTTTTCCCATTTTCCTACTCAATTTATCATGATATCAATTTATTTCAATAAAAATAGAAAGTGCATATTTAACAAAATTTCCCTCATTTCACATGCATGTATATAACTTTAAATATGAGATATTATTACGTTAGAAACTATACCTTGCATCAAAATAAGATATTGTTCCTATTTCTAGACCTAGACACACTTCTACTTACTCCATACTTTTTTATCAGCATCCATGCTAGAATTTTGTGCTTCTATCCTATATATATATATATTAAAAGAAACTATGATGTCGCACATACTAAAAATATTTGCCCTGCAAAAGCTTATTCATTGTTCCACTTCCATTGGACAAAAAACTCCACAATCCACCAAGCTTAGCTATACTAACCATTTAGTTCATACTTTGCGAAGAAACAACCACTAATACATTTTAGGAGGAATATATTTCTTCTTAAATTAAGTTACTTGTCTTCCCCTCCTCTAATTTTGCACAATGAGAAACTATTTGAGAAAGATCCAAGTGTCATGTATATAATAATCCAAAAATTTTCATAAGATAATTATTTCTACTTCAGTCAATTTAGTTTATCTTGCATATATAATAAGATATAATATGTAATAAAATATATTTAAATTTCCGTTCTTGCATATCATTGATGTTTATTAACAAGTATTGAGATACTATTTGATGAATACATGAATACAATCATATAATAGATTGCAATGATTAGTTAAAATCATTGCATGATATGATACTTGGAATACATGAAAGATTTGATATTATATGTTTTTTGTTTTTTTTTGTGTTTGGAAATAAGAGAGAAAGGGAATGCAAATAGGGATATATAGATAAATAACATCCTCTTTCTACAACCATACATTTGGAAGGAAAATTTCCTCAGTAGGCTTAAGCGAAGACTCAAGTCCTAATTGAGGGAAAGGATCCTTCACTTAAATGAGAGTGATCGAAGAAATGGAAATGGTAAAATGAACACAATCAAAGCATTTTATGTGCCAATTAGGTGAAGGCATATAAAACTATAAATAATAAATAGAAATAAACCTGAATTGAGCATAAAGTTGCAGATTCGAAAAGAAGAGCAGAGGACTGACCTGTGGGCCAAATGTAAATAGAAAATCATAGCGATAGGTAAAAAATTGACCTCTAACCAGGGAGATATTTCCAATGGTATCTTGTACCTAGAAAATCTGGCTGAAATTTTTTGAGCAGTTCTGACTACTTTTGATCTTCTTGATATCAATCTGCTAGCTTTGTAACCTATTTATACACACAAAAAAATGGGGGAAAAGGTTTTGGAAATGGGTTTGGCTTGGTCAAACCTCTATATAAGAATCAAACTTGAAATATGAAATAAATTACATAAAGGAAAGAATGTAAAATGAAAAATTATTGATTTACCTTGCATAAAACCTAATGAATGAATGGGCTGGTCCCGCAATAGTGTATCCCATTTTTTTAAACGTCATGATTTTTGCTGAAATTACACATTTTAAAGAAAATATGATGATTTAAGCCTTGAGAGGTCCCATTTTAAGGAGTAAATTGAAAGTGGTTTGATAAAAGCCTCTTGGATAAAACTCTCTTTGGTATAATCTCTCTAGTCCTCACTTACACCTGAAATCGAGTCTCCTTTGCACCCATCAAAATGCTATCAAAAAATCACTTTAACATTAACTTTTTGTGGGATCAAATGAATTCATTTGAAAAACCCAAATACATGATTATAGTACTCAGAGAAAGCTTTCCAATGATTATGTTTTTTCTATATATTGGGTCTATTATGACTTTGTTTTTTAAGTTTTACTAAACACAGGTTGTCTGACCATTTAGAAACTTCTCCGTTTGACATTTCTGGAAAAATAGTAAATCCAAAAAAAAAAATTATGAAAAATATCTAGGAAATAGGTATTTATGTTAGCTTTCTATCAAAAAAAGAAAAAAAATAATTTCGATATATACATATCAAGTTAGAGAGATCCAAATGAACCTATGTCCAAATTACAGTTAGTGTCACTTCGTAACACAATAAACTATAAAATATTATATTCAACCAAATTGAATGAACCTAATTGGATTATCTAGATATTTGTGTTACAAACCAAACTTCAAAATAAGTATATTCTTATCAATTTTATAAAAATGTTATGTTGATCAAAGTGAGTGTCACTTCTAAAAAATGCCGATTTTCAGACAAACAAAATTTTGAAGAAGGAAAAATGGATATAAATTAATTTAAAAATATATTTAGAAACTAGAAAAAAAATTATAAAAGTCACTATTTTACATCATCTTCAAATTCTTAATGATTTTGCAGAAATGGGTGTCTGAAAGTGAAGTATTTTTCAAAATGTTTGTTTCAATGTCAAAGTTGGCCAAAAAATGGGACATAGTTTTGTGGGATCACCCACTGTAGAAATCACTCAAATCCATCAAGATGATAGAATATGCTTGGAATCCAAAGATTTGGCCTTGGAATGAGATGTAAAATCAAGGATGCCTTCACAAATGCATAGACCTATGATTTTCACTCCTAGATC
>MU224933.1:2172105-2230407 GCA_018584345.1 Thuja plicata
GGAGAAAGAGATAGATGATGAATCTTCTTGGTTGATCGATAATTCCTCTAATTTTCCATCATGGGAGAGAAACTCACTTCAAGTAGAGATGATTTCCTTGAATTTTAATTTTCTTTAAGAAATGGAAGCTTGGATATCTTGAATTGGGATTCTTTCCTTCAAATATTAAACCTAATTGCTCTTTCTTGCTTGAAAACTTGATAGCTTGGTTGTCAAAATGCTTGCATATGATTGTTGGTTCTTAACTTTCATATGATTATTGGTATCAAAATAAGGAGAGAAGAGGTCCATTTATACTTTACACCCTCATTTTGGGATTCAAATTTGATCTAAGGTGACTAGAAATTAATAAATCCTGCAAAAATCCTAACATCGGGCTATTGGAAATTAGGCCCAAAATGCTTGGGATAGGATACCATTGGAAATCTATCCAAGGGAGAGGTCACTAATGGAAACCTGTACCATGGGAAATGAGCCCATAATTATAGAGGTTGGTAGGAATGAAGAAAAAGAATGAGGAAGAAAATATAGGTTGCTATAATTAAGCATAATAGGCATTTTGACCTCAAAATCACCAAAATATAGGTTAATAAGTCCTAGTAAGTATCCCACCATGAGTTCTAACTTTTTAGGACTATAAAATTAGCCCCCACTTCAGCGGGAGTATGCTCAGACAAGCTCATGGTTACCGTAAAGTAGATCATTGCATAAGAATGATCTTATCAAAGTCAAGGAGACAAAGAAACATTAATGCCCCAAGTGACTCAAGTCTTCATCAAATACGAAACCAAGATAAGAGAGGAATTTCTCAGAAGAGAGAGAATAAAGAAGAAAGAGAAGAATGATCACTATCCCAGTGAGGGAATGACTTACTATGTATTACACAAGGAAAATGTGCTATAAAATATGGCATTGAAGATCTACCAAGTTGTATTATGCTATTCAATCCATAGCAAATGATCAATCCTTAAGAAAATCTGTGTTTCCGTTAAGGCATCCAACAAAGAGGATGATCACAAATAAACATATATTTGTCTCCTTAGGGATAAAGAAAAGAGTTCGGGCCTAAGGAAAGCATTTCCTCCTTAGGGATCAAAGAAACAGGATCAGTACTTAAGAAAATCTTTGTCTCTGTTAAGGGATCCAATGAAAAGGATAAATAGAAGGAAAACATTTTCTCCTTGTTCATTTCCAAGAGAAGATACATTGAATCATTGTGTATGTATGTGCAAAATGTGAAACATAGAGGGGAGTGTATGCCCCCATATTAAAGTGATTGCGAGTGCCATAATGGAATAAATGGATTTAATAGAGCATACATGCACCCACAAGAAATGTTTCCGTTATGAGATGCCCTAAAGAAAAAAAAAAGTCAAGAGAAATGAACACATGAAAAAAGAGATAAAAAAAGGTACCTACTAACTCTGGGGCGATTATGATCATATGATAATAGATGTATATTATATGAAATTAAAATATCATCATTCCCCAAAGGTAGCAGAACTGCAAGGACGATGGAAGAATGACACACAAGAGTTATGAAGAAGTGTCTTTTTAGGTTGGCATTGAAAAGGCCAAAAAGAATAGGTAAGTACAATTTTTCATCATCCCTAATCAGACAACAAAAAGGCATATTTACGAATAGTGGCACATGCATGACATACCATATAATAATATATAGAAGAAGTGAGATATAAATAGAAGAATGTTTATAATATTTTTATTTCTCTATAACCTTAAAACTACGGAGTAATAAGGGCCATTTAAATAAATATAACAAAGCATATAACATGTGAAACATCACTAGGGAAGCATATCATGAAAAAAAGCAAACATACAAAAACAACTGCACAAGAAGAGCTAGTCAAGCATATCACCTACCCCCCACCCATCTTAGTCTACAATATTTAGGGAAGGTAAGAAACATGCAAGAGGAGAAACAACAAGCATGGTAGATGGAACAATAGCTAGTGTTGAACAAGTACCATGTTGTGATGATGAGTCACTTTACTTATCACTAGGATTAAGAGATAATTGTGGTGAAAACATAGTTGGTAAATCATAATTAACATCAATAAGATCAAATATATTATTAAAATAACTAGCATGAATATCATCATTAGTTTCACTATGATCATCAAAAGAATCATCATCAAGAGTTTCTTCTTTATCCAAATTAATTTTAATAGAATGTAAGATGCAAATAGAATTATCACATTTGATCCATATGATCTTCTTCAAGATAAATTCCTCCTTTGGCTTAAGATTAGGCTGATCAAAAGGAATCAGAGCATCAATAGGTGTTTTGGGAGAAGCAATGTTTTGGGAAGCGCATTCATGGGCTCTAGCACAACATTTATAATCATGATCATGAGCATGATAGTTACATATATTTTCGCTGGAAATTGGATTTGGTTTAGGATCAATCAACATCAAGTCATTTTCTTCTTTAGGGGGAAGAACAGAAGGAACCATACTAGGCCGAAAGATAGAATTAGTAGAATTATTATAAGATATAGGAGGTATAAATGAAGCATATATAGGAGGTATAGGTGGTGTAGGAAGAAGTCTAGGTCTAGGGAAAGGAGATGGAACATCCTTGGGTTTTCTAAGCTCAAACACATTTTGTATCATGCAGGTTTGATATGATTAGAAGAGATTATCTCTATGAGGTTGAGTTGATTGAGGCATGAAAGGCCAAATTAACTCAAGGTTAACAAACTCTCAAGGCATTGTAGGCTGATAAAGGCTATGATTAATAGTCATGATTTGTCCATTATGATAGAATTTCAAAGACTTATGGATAGGAGAGGCTACATCTTTCATGGAGGTAAGCCAAGAAAGACCAAGTTTGACTTAAAATTGATCAGAAGTTGGAATCAGCTAGTAGTAAAAGTAACATCTAAAATTTTTCCACCAACTTCAACAAGGAATAAAATTGATACATATGAAGGACAATGGAAACCATTCCAACTTTGGATCATAATATCATAAAAATCACATAGAAATTGTCTAGTGAAAAAATGTTCTTCAATTATCACATTCACCATGCAGGTAGGGTCAATTAGGACACCATTACAATTAAGGCTATTAACCTTTGCCACAATATAAAGAGCACCATCAGGCACTTTAATTGTCTCAGTGGGGTCAAACATAATTCAAAGTTGAGGTTTAGGTTCAGATTTAGGTTTCGTTTCATTGATCAATGAGGTTGGAAATGTTATTGGATTCATTAAACTTATCAACGTAGTCAACAATATGGAAGGAGGAAGAAGGTAAAGTTTGGGTAGACGCAACGGTATTAGTTGAATGAGATGGAAATGGATTGGTTTATATTTTCAAATTTTGGTTGGGAGGTGCCACTAATTTTTTCCTTGATCATTAACACCAAAGAATAGATATAGCATTAGAATAAATGAGGTCTTGGATAATATAATTCAAACATAAACACTTTTCAGTATCATGACTGGGTTGATGATGGTATTGGTAGAAAGATTTGTGATAAAAGTGTTTGGATAAGGGTTTAAAAGTGTCAATTGGATTAATATGAGGAAGAGTTAACACTTTAGTATTAATTAACTTCAACATCACATTATTCAAAAATTCAAAAAGTTGAGTAAAATTATGTGCATGTCTAAAAATAGATGACAAAGGAGACACACCTTTGGATACTCGTGTCACTTGCTTATCAACATTATTTGTTGATTGATTGATTTTGATGAATTTCTATGGTTTGTGAGACTTGTATAAATTTTTTGATGTGGCATCACTCTTATCAACTAGATCCATTGAAGTAGTGCTCTCAAATTGACTCAATTGAAGTTGATAATTATGAAGCACTACACATAGTCGAGTGAAAGAGGAAAATTCAAAAAGTAGAATATTATCTCTAATGTATTTTTGTAAATTAGCATTAAAATATGTTGCACATAAATATCATGCACAAGATAAAAAAATATGAGCATGCAAATGCTTCAATCTACCAATGAAACTAGATCCTTTTTTCTCTAACACCTTTTTTACAAGCATCAAATAAGCTAAAGAAATCTTAGGGCCAACATTATTTCATAATTGTTGGATGAAGGCAGTAGCAATTTTTTGGTAAGAATTGATAGAATAATGAGGGAAATATTGGTACCATTGTAAGGATTTCTCTCTAAAGGTTATACTAAAATGTTTAGCAATGAACCTGTGATCATAAGAGAAATTACTAAAAAAATTTGGAAGGCTTTGACATGGTTCAAAGGATCACCTTTACCATTATAGGTCTCAAGATGGGGAATCTACATGTATAATGGAATAACACCATGGATGATATCCAAAGACAAAGAACAATGAACATCACAAGTAGGAATGTTGAACTTGGATTGATTCATTGAAGTAATTTATTGTTGTAAAGAAGAAACAATTTGAGCCAAATTATGAATGGTAGAGTCAATAGAAATGATTGTAGAAGGAGGTAGGTTTGAAATATTTGGAGCATTGTTGAAAATGGAAGGAATAATTGAATATGAAAATGGCACACTATTTCAAGTGGGAATTGATGAGGGGAAATAAACACATGGCACACTTGAAGGGATAGTGGACATAATAGGGTTAGAATGCCAACATGTGTTGGATTGAGATTTTGAATGGAAGTTGTTATGATAGGTGGAGCATAGTTGGACATGCTAGGAATTGAGATTGAAATAGGCATAGAGGTCTGGTGTAGGAGCACCTAGGCTAACTCCTAGTTTCAATTTTGGCTATGGCCTGTATTGACCCTATCCAAGTTAGGATTATTTTATTATACCTTAGAAGGTCTTGTGATTTTTTACCTATTTGTATTTGACTAGGATCAATCCACTCTAGTTGATTTTTCTTTGATAGTGTTTAGTGCTCTGTGAACCCTCAAAAGTTGGAATTTAGGTCTAAAAGCATTTAAGGCTTAGAAAATCTTGGAATATAGCATAAAATAGCCTCTAAGGTGTTTATACACCAATTGGTATAGGCTATATGTCATTTATCTATGTTTTAGGAAAAAATGTAAAAGTGTTCAAAATGTTGTCATGACAACATTTGTAACTTTGTGAAGTTGCATGGCAACATTGGAAAGATGTTATACCCTTCAATGTTTTAGGATGGGTAGTTATTGTAACCACCTAAAAACATGGGGAAATCATAAAATGTGATGAGGAGGCCTATTTCCCGAGGTTAGCTGATGTGGATAATATTTTGAATTTGAAACAAGTTGCTATGCTCATTATTTTTGTTCATAGTCGCTTGCTTTTGTTACTTATTGTTTTTGAATGGATTGAGCCACTCAATCTTGTGTTGGATTATTGTATTAGGGATAGATACAGTACATTTTTTTTGGTTTTAAGTTTCTAGGTTTTTATTAGATTAGTTTTGTAAATTCATTTCTTGTTTAGCAGTTTGTTGGTGTTGATAGAGCAATTTTATGAAAAATGGCTCCCCCATAGATCTCCACCGTTCATTTCATCATGAAAATGAGGGATATGATAAGGGAGACCTTTTATAGTGTACATATGGAGGGAGGAGCTTGGATAAGAATTTTAATTAATTTTAATGGTGAGCCTAGTGTATCCGGTTAGGTGTTTTCCACTAAAATAATGGTGTTGGAATGCAGTGGTATGATTGGAAGAATGAAAAAAAGAATGGTTTTATAATAGTTGAGGTCATATTGACACCTCCTAAGAAGATCAGGCCTTTCCCAATCCATTGGGATACATTTCTAAGTATAAGTCAATAAACTAAACTTGAATAGCCTAATTAGCCCTATTTGCCCTTAATTCTAGGAATCCACAGTATGAAGACCATAGAACCCTAAGACCTACAAAATCTCTCATGTCTTGAAAAATGGTATCATAATATAAAAAAAATTTGGGGGTTGTTTGGGATTATTTTGAATGAAGTGGGAAAAATAGTCAATTAGGGCTAGAAGGAGTATTATAGGGCTAGAAGGAGTATTAGTCCTAAAAGACTAAGTTCACTAAGATTCTTTAATCATTTGGAAAGTATTGATACCCTATCCTAATGGGATAAAGTGAAGATCAAGAAGTTTTCCAATCATGGATTATACCCCCTTAAAAACACTTGTTAAAGAAAGGAGACAAAAAGGCACTTGGAGTCATCCACGAAGGAGTATAGAAGCAAGTAGTATAGAAGAGAAGTGAAACTTGTTGATAGTTACCCCTAAGTGAAGCACAATGGATATCATCTCTTATAGAGGTGTTGTGTGTGTCCTAAAATACCTAAGTAAGGACTTGGAAGATCCTAGAAGAAAGCTAAGGGTCTTGGGAAAACTATTAACAGTTAGAGTCCTAGTAGGCTTGTGCAAGAACACTTGGGAGTTCCTATCATATTGGTATTAGAGCCAATAAGATTTGTCTTGTGGTGAATGTCTCAACTAGAAAAGTTAGTAGGAGAGTCTACAATGGTGAAAATTTGAGAAATTGCAAAGAGAATAAGTTTCTCAGAGATAGATTGGCCCAATTAGAGCATAAATTGGATCAAGTGGAAGAGAAGACTGAGGAATTCAAGGATAAATTTTGAGGAAAGATTAAAGAGATAGCCATAAATGATGGGGTCCCTGAACCAGACCCTATCCTCACCAAATATCCCTTCTTGAAAGCCTTAAAATCCTTAAGTGGAAATACATTGGAAGGAATCTTAATCTTTAGTGGGAAAATAGAACCAGAGGTAGTCCTCAATTGGATTCAAGGACTTGAAAACCACTTTGAGTGTGATGGGATAACAAAAGCCCAAAAGGTAAAAGTGGAAAAGGAAAGACTTAGAGGGTCTGGGCACACTTGGTAGAAATTCATCCAAGATGAGAGGCAGAAAGAAGGAAAGAAACCCATAGCTACTTGGAAAGCCATGGTAGCCAAAATTAGAGAGGCATATGTGCCAGAAGATTATGAAATTCAATTGCATAAGAAAAGGAAAAGCTTAAGAAAAAAGGAATTGGATGTCAACTCTTACACCGATGAGTTTCATAGGTTGTGCTTGAGGTCAAGGCTTGGAGAAGATGAATGTGTGAAGGTAGCTAGATAGCTCAATGGTTTAAGGTGGAAAACTCAAGATGAATTGAGTCTACAAGCTCCTACCACAGTCCAAAGATGCCACCAACTTGTAGTTAAGGTGGAAGAAAAATTGAAAAAGAAACAAGACACAAACAATACTAGAGGTAGAGGAAGAATAAGATATGGCAAAGGCCAAATAAGTGGATATGGTGGTAGAAGTTCAGAATCAAAGATTGAAGGAGAGACTAAACTAACTGAACATATAGAGAGAAGCTCAAACAAAGGATTCAATAGAGGAAGAGGCTCTAATAATAATTGGAGAGGAAGAAGAAATAGCCAAGGAATAGGTTCTTACTTTTAAACCATGAAATGCTATCATTGCAACCAAATGGGACATCTTTCCTATAGGTGTCCAGAGAAAGGCTCTACTTCCCAAGGGAGAAATAAGAGAGTCAATTTTGTTCAAGAAGAATCTAGTGGTGGTAACAAACACCTTGAAGTACCCTAAGAGTTAGAAGATCGAGAAAATCTGATGATAAGAAGAACCCTGATTAAAGAACCAATGAAAGAAGAACCAAGCCAAAGAAGATCACTATTTAGAGAGAAATGAAAAATGATGGGTAAAGTATGTAAAACCATCATAGACACAAGTTCTACCAACAATATTGTGTCAAAGGAGGCAGTTAGAAAATTAAAAATGAAGAGGATTCCACATAGTAATCCATACAAGGTTACTTGGTTGAACAAAGGACAACATATCCTTGTGAATGAAAAAGCATGGGTGGAATTCTCTATTGGAAGGTGTATCATCTTAAAATGGAAGCACTTCCATTTTGATAGGTTTAGCACCCTCATTTAGTAGGTTTGCATATTAGGTTTGCATCTGTGCTTGATTATACATGTGTAGGTGAGATTAGGGTTAGGATCTAATGGATCCTCCTAGATTTCCCTCTCCATGACTCTTATTTTGAGGTAGGACTTATGTATTGGTCCTCTTGGGCCTCATCCTACTCTCTCCCTAGGCCTCTAGGCCTTCCTGACATTCTGGCACATTCTATCACCTTCCTAGGTCCCCAACTGACCTGGGAACCTCTCAGCAACTTTCTGGTGACCTACCTAAAACCTCAGGTCAGGGTCGAGGTTGACCCTGACCTAGGTTAGGGTCAAGGTCAACCTGAACTAGGTCAAGGGTGAGGTCAACATAGACCTCTGTCAGGTGTTGGTCCCTGCTTTCAAATCTGAAGCTTATTGGGGTCTGAAACTTAAAATAGGTCCTCAGGTTCAGATGCGGAAGTGTTTTCTCTGATATTTGAATTAATAAATTCCCTCCTTGGTTGGTGATTTTTATTGGACCATGATTCAAGGTGGAACTTGAATTAGGATCCTTTGCATTTCCCTAGGAGACCTATGTTGAGATCTCTATATAAACACTCTCTTTTGCCTTCATTTGATGATGAAAAGAAATCGGCAGATGACATGATGAAATGATGATGCAAACAAGCAAGAGGATGATATAGAAGGACAAGATAGGAGGACATATAATCATCTTCAATCAAGCATTTTGAGGATAAGCTATGGTGGATCTTCATTGAAGCAAGAAGGCTCTCTCTTTATATCTACTATTCTCAACATTCAAGCATTTCAAAGGACATTATCATGGGGTAGAAATTATGGATTGTGAGTTGATAGGAATAATTTAGCCTTGGGGGCTTGGTATTCTTTCTTTGTCATATTCAAATCTATACATTTCTTTCTCATTTCCATCTATGTTAGGATTGTTAATCTAGAAGATTAGATCTTGATATTGCATGTTTTAATACTCTTTTCAAAAGAGCAATACAAAGACACTATACATTCTATATTCAGCTATTTGTGGAGGTGGAGATCACCAAAATGGGGGTTTGACTAAGGCAAAACCCTATATAGCCACCCCAAAACCCCTCTTTTCAAATATTTGTAGGTGCTATTTTCAGGAGTTGCAGGTATAGAACAGCAGATTTGAGACCAGATTTGGATACCCTTTTCAGCAAGCTATCGAGATCCGCGAACACATTTTATATCGACACTATGCAGGTTAGGGTTGACATTATTGGGTCAAGGGTGAAATTTGTGGGTCAAGGTTTACCTTTTTCATAAGACGGCATTAGAACAGAAAAATATTTCTGGGTTTTGTTTATCTCTGTGTTCTAGTTTCAGATCATACTTTAGATTTTCCAGAAACTCAATACAGGCTTCACAAAATGAGTTTTTCCATATCTGCTTTATTATGAGGTATGTATCTTATCCCACTATTCTTTACATACTCCTTTCCATTATTTTATCATAATAATTAAGTGTAAGAAACTAAAATTGGCCTTAGGATCTCTTTCTTATCTCATTAGGCAAATCTTACTTAAGAAATCCTTTATGAGCCAAATTTAGACATCACATTTTGGTGAACCCACGATAGACAATTCTTTCTTTTCCTTGGTGTTAGATTTACATTTCATATTAGATCTTGCATGCATATAGAAGTAGGTTTTCTTTTATGCTCTTGAATTTATATTGCAAAATTCATAAAAATCACAAAATTTCTTTAAAAATACAAAAACATTTACATTTTATATGCTTGTAGTGTTTTCTTGTGTTCAACATGTATGATTTTTTTTCTGAATACTTTGATGAGAATTTTGTTGTAAAAAATGATAGAGCCCTTCATGAGGTACATGGAAGTGAGCATGCAAATTGTTCGAATGAGATCCCCATGGATCCTATTCCTATTTCATCCTCCTCCACAATCTCTTCAATTGACTTTTACCATAGAGTGTATGCATGGTTACCTTCATATTCCTCTATTTGCAACATCGAGACACCTAAAAAGTTATTTCCCAAACCTTTGATGACAGTAAAAGGATGTCCTCAAATAACTATTAAGGGAAAACCAAAAGATCCCTTGGATTTCTTTGATAACATAGATTCTATTTTGCATGCTTATCACACATGAAATAATCCTCAACCTACTGTCCCAACAACTTTACCTCCTTCTCAACCTGTGCTTCCTCAAGCACCTAGGTTACCTTCTTCCTTTAAGGAATATGACTTAGTGGAACAATTACGCACTACTCCGGCTAAGATATCTTTATGTGAATTACTTTAAACTTCCCCTACATATCATGAGGTGTTGCAAAAAATTTTATCTACTCTCCCTGCCATTCCTCCTAATCAAGAAAACATTAATTCATTTCTAGAGTGCATGCAATATACTATTCCTTATGTACCTCCTATTGTGTTTTTTGATAATGATTTACCTACTGTTGAAGTGCAGAATCAATATGATGCTCTTATGGTTGCTTTCTCTATTAATCAGAGTATCATTCATAGAACATTGATTGATAATGGATCTGGGCTTAATGTTTGTAGCATGGATATGCTTAAGGCAATTAAGGCTGATCTTACAACCATTCAACTAGATAATATTCCTATTCGTCGATTTGATAATATTGCAAAGAAAAATTTGGGTATTATTACGCTTCCCATTAAAGTTGGTCTTGTGCTTCTTTACACTCCTATCCATGTTATGCCTGGACCACTCAATTATAACCTTCTATTAGGAAGACCTTGGTTACATACTATGCATGTGGTTCCTTCTACCCTTCATCGCAAGGTTAGGTTCATGTATAACAATATAATGTATACACTACATGCGGATGATGCACCAAATCCTTGCCTGAATACAAAATATGCTAAGGTTCCTGAGCCTATACAACCAATTAAAAAACTTGAACAACCACCTGAGGTTAAACAAGCTGAGATTCCATCTTCTTCCCTGACGGAAGATGATTGGGGAACATTGGATTTTAATCCTAATTTTATAGGAGAATATAAAGTATCAGATTTGGAATTTATGAAAGAACAAACTGAGTTTGAAAAAAAAAATTTATTCTTCTCTGCTTTCTGAGGCGTTAAAAAGTAACTTTGTTGTTGCTTCTCATGATGAAACAATTAAGACAATAAAACCAGATTGCTATGACATTGTGACATATGTCGCTCCTTTAACTCAATCTGATATGGTTGACAGGTATGGTTCTGGTTATCATTTACTCAATAAATTAGGATTTAATGGGAAAGGTTGTGGTAAGTATGAACAAGGTATACAAGTACCCCTGGATAATGAAGTTTGTGATTATAATTATGGGTTAGGATTCAATCCTTATAGGCAACCATCGGCCTTTCCTCTTAATGTTAATCATATATTTGGTGGACATTTGAAATTCATTAATCCGCTTCTCCTTGACATGGATCAAAATCCTAGGTTGGACATCTTTCTTGAGGATGAAGCTCTTGCTGATTTCTTAGGATCTTATCAAGATCTACCTACATTTCATCATAAAAGGAGAAAGTTATATTGCCTGAATAGTGAAGCCTATTAAGGAGAACATGATGAATCGAATATTTCCCCTTTTCCAATAGATTCTCCCATACAAAGTAACTTATTAATAACTGAGACCATTGAGATTCAAGTGGATGAGAATGATGTTGAAAGAACAATCAAAATTGGGAAGTGTTTGAATCAAGATGAACATGATCAATTGGTTTCTCTCTTGCTTGAATATAAGGATATCTTTGCTTGGAAAAATTCAGATATGCTTGGTATAGACCCCAAGATCATCACTCATAATATTGTCCTTAAACCCAATGCTAAACCTGTGAAACAAAATATTTGCAAGATGACTCCTAGCATTGCTTTACTAGTAAAAGATGAAATTGAAAAATTACTAGGTGCTGGATTCATCTTCTCTATTGATTATTCTGAATGGATTTCCAATATTGTGGTTGTTTGAAAGGGAGGAAATAAAATAACAATGTCCACTGATTTAAAAGACTTAAATAAAGCATCCTTAAAAGATGACTTCCAGCTACCTAATATTGACATGATTGTGGATTCCACAGCAGGTCATGCATTATTGTCTTTTATGGATGGATTTTTGGGTTATAATGAAATCTTTATTCCTGTTGAGGATCAAATTAAGACCACATTTATTACACCTTGGGGGACATTCTATTGGGTCATGATGCCTTTTGGATTAAGAAATGCGGGAGCTACTTATCAACGCGTCATGACTTTGATTTTTCATGATTACATTCATAAGATTCTGGAAGATTATGTGGATGATATCTTGGAAAAGTCTATACAAAGATAAGATTGTGTGTTCATTTTAAGACAAATATTTGAAAGAATTAGGAGTTACAACATGAGGTTAAATCCTAAGAAATGTGCTTTTGGAGTTGATTCTGGAAAATTATTAGGATTTATTATCTCTAAGCGTGGCATAGAAGTTGATACTGAGAAGATTGATGCTATTGTTAACATGCCTCCTCCTAAGAATATTTCTCAATTGCGTAGTTTACAAGGTAAAATAAAATATATTCGTCACTTTGTTTCTAAACTAGCTGATAGGACTGTTCCTTTTACTTCTTTACTCAGAAATGATACTACTTTTTCTTGGAACCAGGAATGAAAGAAGTCTTTTGAGAAATTTAAAGAATATCTTGCTAGTCCTCCTATCTTACAACCTGCTCAATTCAATAAACCCTTTTATCTATATACTTCTGCCACTTCCAATGTTGTGAGTGCATTGTTGGCTCAACATGATAGTGGCGGAAAAGAAAGACCGGTATAATATATTAGTCAAACCTTGTTGGATTATGAGACATGATATACTCAACTAGAATGACAATTCTTGGCTTTAGTTTATGCTTTTAAAAAACTCCGGCATTACTTGCTCAATGTTGAAGTCAATGTGATTGTTAAATTTGATCCTTTAAAACACCTTTTCTCAAAAACCAAACTCTCTGGTCGATTAGCAAAATGGGTGATGTTTCTCACAAAATTTGATCTCAATTTCATCCTTCAAAAGTCAATTAAAGGACAAGCTTTAACATATTATTTAGCTGAAGCTCCTTGTCCTCATTCTAATACAACTGTTACCTCACTAGAATTCCACGATGAGCATATATTTGCAATCAAACAAGATGATACTTGGCAATTATATTTTGATGGTTCTAGGTGCAAGATAGGTTTTGGGGTGGGAATTATCTTGATCCCTCCTACGAATAAACTGATCCCTATGTCATATAAATTAAATTTTCCTTGTACTAACAACTTTGTGGAGTATGAAGCTCTTTTAGCTGGCTTACGAGAAACTTTATCCCTTCATATTAAAAACTTAGATATTTATGGGGATTCACAATTGATTGTGGAACAAATCAAAGGAGGCTATTAAACTAAGAGTGATAAGATGGCACAATATCAAGATGTGGCTCTGGATATTCTTTCACAATTCTCTTCTTACACAATTCAAACTTTACCTAGGAAAGATAATCGACATGCAGACGCCATGGCAAGCGCAACTTCTTTGGTTTGCCTTGAGAATAACAATGAAGACTTTCAATTCACTATAAACACTCTTAAATTCCCTACAATTTATGATAGGGTTACCGTTGATTGTTGTAATTTACATTTTGATGAATGGTATTCACATATCTTTCATTTTCTGAAAGATAATACTTTTCCATAGTCAGTAACAAGGAACGCGCGTAATTGTATTAGAAAACTTGCAACCCACTATATTATTTTAGGGGAAACACTCTACAAAAATTCTTACAATAGTTTACTAGTAAGATGTCTTAACAAAACTGAAGTATCTGTTGCTTTAGCAGAAGCTCACTCTGGTTCTTATGGAGGACATTTTTGTGCGAAATCTTTAGTCAATAAACTCCTCAGAATGGGATACCACTGGAAAACAATGGAGCAAGATTCCTTTACATTTTTCAAAAAGTGTCCTCAGTGTCAACAACATGGTAATTTAATTCATGCTCCTAGTCATGAGCTTCGTAATCAAGTTGCTCCGTGGCCTTTTAGCATTTGGGGTTTTGACCTCATTGGAAAAATCTCACCGGCTTCTTCTCAAGGACATACATACATTCTCACGGCTATAGATTACTTTACAAAATAGGTAGAAGCTATCCCTCTTCATTCTACTACTATAGATGCTATCTGTGATTTCATCCTTAACCATATTATAGCACGATTTGGCATTCCTTCAATGATAGTTTTGGATAATGGTACATCTTTTAAGAACAAAGAAGTCACAAAATTCATGGAGAAATATCCTATACAAAATAGATTTTCTACTCTGTACTACCCTCAATCTAATGGTCAAGCTGAAGCATTGAATAAGGTTATTGAACAAATATTAAAGACAATAGTCAACAAACATGCGAAAGATTGGCATACACAACTTACTTATGCCTTGTGGGCTTATAGGACTAGTGTTCGTACGGCCACTGGCACTTCACCTTATAAATTTGTTTATGGGACTAACTCTATCATGCCTTTGGAATTAGAAATATCATCCTTGCATGTTTCATTTCATGGGATCATTGACAAAGATACTTTGTGGGAACAACGATTAAAAGAGTTAGAAATGTTAGATGAACAATGAATAAATGCTTTGGAACACATTAAGGCCTATCATAAATCACTCCAAAAACAATATAATCATAAAGTGATTGAACGGTCATTCGTGGTAGGTGATTTAGTCTTATATGAGAACCAAAGAAATGTGAATTCTTTACCCAGTGAGAAGGGAAAATTTAGTCCAAATTGGCTTGGACCCTTTGTGGTAATTGAGGATTTTACTTCAGGTGCTTATAAAATTGCTGATATGAATGGTGTTCCTCTTAAAGAACCTATTAATAGCATGCATCTTAAACATTATTATCCCCAACTAGTCATTTTCTTCTTTATGCATGTATGTTTTCCTTATAGAATAATTATTTTATAAGTTATATAACTTAGAATGCATCCATACATATTTTCCTTTCCTCTTTCTTTTAAGTTTTGTGCATTGATGAAAGTAAAAAGTAATCAACCATAGAAATAATTATTCCAAAAACAAAGTTTTCTTCATAAATAAACTTTTCTGAGTTTGGTACATATGTGGCAAGAGTGCCATATCTATCAATCTCTATCCCAATGCTCTAAAGGATGGACTCCCATCTCTCTCAGATTTGTGATGTGAGGTTGAGGATCTCAGAATGCTAGTCCGTGTGTGACTCCTTGATATGCTCATCTCCTGGATCCACTCCTGGGCTCTCTGCATGTCAACCATCAGTTTCTCTTCTCTCTCCGTGCATAGCCTCAACTCTCACTGTACACATAGGAAGATATCTACATGTCTTCTAGGATCCCTTTGTCCTACAAGGGACTCTCTCTCCCTAGCTAGCAGTCAGTAGCATATACATGTATCCTTCAGAACCTCAGATACAAAACTCCTCCACTCTGCTATGCTCCCTGCAAAATTCCAATGAAAAACTTATTTAATTTCTTCTTCCAAACAAAATCTTTATTCAAAACATTCTAAACTCGTATCATACCTGGATCTCCTGCCTAGGTATCACTAAAGGATCTAGATGGTGGGGGCATGGATTGAATACTCTCTCCTAACTTTCTCTATCTAGGCCTCAATGGTGGTGTATCTGTGTGCGCTTGAGGAGGTCGCTATGATCTCAAGGGAGCAACATAGACTAGCTCATCACTGGTCCCTATACTATAGCCTGGAGACATCTCCTCTTCTCTCTCCTCTACTCTCTCCTCCTCCATAGGATCTCCCTTTAAGGAAGGCTCCTCATCATCTCTCTGATCCTCCTCCTCCTCTCCTACTGGTATGTCATCTCCTCGGTGGTTCCTCTCTGAAGGACCTAGATCACCTATGGGGTAGTCATCGGGGAAGATAGGATGGGTCCCCTGTAAACTCCAGTATCTGATATACTCTCTGCTAACACCAGCATAGGATATCTCAGTGGCTACCTTTATATCCTTGGTATCATCTGTCTCATTATCCACAATATCAGCTACTGTCGATCGACGTATGGCACCGGGTCTCTAATAGTATCTCGTCGGATATGCATACCAAGGTACTATCCAGGGGACTCCCTGCATTAAACCAAATTGCCTCATCACCCTATCATAGTAATACGGCATCACGACATGATTGGTAGGACCTTCTAGCAACTTACACTGCTGTGAGTGTCTCAACTGATGTCGGGTATCCAGCCATTCTATCATCTGACAATAAGGTCTCCATATCACATCTATACTTGGTATATGGTCAAAGCATACCCTCCAAAAGAGGATATCTCTGTGCTGCCAGACATCTGCTAGAAGATATGCAAAGGATCTCGGTGTGCTCACATCCATCATCGTAGGAGTACCCTATGGTCGTGTACATGTGTAATGCTCAAACATCCAAACTTGTAGCAAGGTGCACACCGTCAGACTCTCCCACTGGTATCTCACTAACTGACTTAGCTCGCGATAAAGATGAGCCAACATGTTGTGGCCCCATGAGCCAATGACCCTGTCAATCTCCATTATATGTATGAGATGGGTGAATGGTGCTAAAAATAATGTACCCTTTGTGTTGGGTACTACAACCAAAGAAAGTATACATAGCATCACTCTCTGTACCAAAGGTGTCAGACCTGCTAGTATGGCTGCCAAAGATATCTGATCTGATCGGATCCTCAGCTATGGTACCCATCCCAAATAATACTCCATATTTGCAAAAACCTCAGGGGGACCCTGTGGTACTCTTGGTCTAATAGGCTCACCTCAAACCGAAATTCATAGGATCCTGTACACATCCTCTAGAGTGATCATGATCTCTCCTGACGGAAGATGGAAAGAACAAGTATCCTCATCCCATCTCTCTATCATGGCTAATATCATGGACTGATTGAACCTGAGCTATGATAGGACTGCTACCCAATACAATCCCACATCTCTCAATAACTGTATCTCATCTCGTTGTAGCTCAGAGACACTCCCTCTGACAGATAGTAGTAACCCTCCGAAGGGATGCTCTCGAAGATAGACTGGATCCTACAAGCACAAACATGAACCATATCAGTACTTCTACATCAAACATCTTCTATATCCAACAAACCTGGTCAAGGTCAACCTTTTTGGGTCAGGGTCAACCTTTTTGGGTCAAGGTCAACCTTAGTGGGTCAGGGTCGACCTGCCCCCAAAAAGGACAGAACCTTCCCAGTCAGGGTCGACCTTAATGGGTCAGGGTCAACATTACTGGGTCAGGGTCAAACTTATTGGGTCAGGGTCAACCTTCCCTATAAAAACATGAAATTTTCAATCACAAGAACTCAAAATAGGAACTTACCTCAGGCAGTGGCTGTCTGCTAGCCAGGCGCTCCCTCAAAACCTCCATGTGGCTCGCTCAGAACTCCCCTCTCTTCAACATCCTATCTCCTTTCCCAAACTCTACAAATGGTAAAAATGAGGTGGTAAGTGTCTCTTCCTCTTATTTATAGACAGTAAATTAGGGTTTTACTAGGGTTTCATTGGAAATTATTTAGGTTAAATTCGAATTTTCCCTTTATATGCATTTAGATAGACATCTATTCTTTTCATCATAACTTGAGTTTGGTAGCTCCATTTTCAGTACCGTCAGAGGCGTTGGAATTGTGATTCAGATACCTAACCTCTTAAATCAGTTTAGGAAGGTTTAGGACCATTATAACTAGTTTAGGAAAGGAATTTTTCAACAAATTTCATATTCAGTGTATAGAAATCACCTTATCACCCTGTAAGACTTAGGTGCTCCTTGGATTTTCATTAACCTCATGTGCTACAGGTTGCAGATACTAATGGTTTCTTACAGATCTGTGCATTGAGGACTTGGCTATATCCTTTTTATACTTTATGATGTTTTCTTACTTTAACTTGCATATTCACGTAACATCATATCTAAGCTAAAGTGGGGGCTAAATGTATCATCTTAAAATGGAAGCACTTCCATTTTGATAGGTTTAGCACCCTCATTTAGTAGGTTTGCATATTAGGTTTGCATATGTGCTTGATTGTACATGTGTAGGTGAGATTAGGGTTAGGATCTAATGAATCCTCCTAGATTTCCCTGTCCATGACTCTTCTTTCAAGGTAGGACCTATGTATTGGTCCTCCTGGGCCTCATCCTACTCTCTCCCTATGCCTCTAGGCCTTCCTAACATTCTGGCACATTCCCCCACCTTCCTAGGTCCCTGGCTGACCTAGGAACCTCTCAACAACTTTCTGGTGACATGCTTGAAACCTCAAGTCAATGTTGAGGTCAACCCTAACCTAGGTTAGGGTTGAGGTTGACCCTGACCTAGGTCAGGGTCAAGGTTGACCTTGACCTAGGTCAAGGGCAAGGTTGACATAGACCTCTATCGGGTGTTGGTCCCAGCTTTCAAATCTGGAGCTTATCGGGGTTCAGAACTTAAAATAGATCCCCGGGTTTGGATGCAGAAGTGTTTTCACCGATATTTGAATTAATACATTCCCTCCTTGGTTGGTGATTGTGATTGGACCATGATTTGGTGTAGAACTTGAATTAGGATCCTTTGCATTTCCCTAGGAGACCTATGTTGAGATCTCTATATAAACACTCTCTTTTCCCTTCATTTGATGATGAAAGGAAATCGGGAGACGACATGATGAAATGATGATGCAAAAAATAAAGAGGATGATATAGAAGGACAAGCTAGGAGGACATATCATCATCTTTGATCAAGCATTTGGAGGATAAGCTATGGTGGATCTTCATTGAAGCAAGAAGGCTCTCTCTTTAGAGCTACTATTCTCAACATTCAAGCATTTCAAAGGACATTATCATGGGGTAGCAATTATGGATTGTGAGTTGATAGGAATACTTTAGCCTTGGGGGCTTGGTATGATTTCTTTTTCATATTCAAATCTATGCATTGCTTTCTCATTTCCATGTATGTTAGGATTGTTAATCTAGAAGATTAGATCTTGATATTGCATGTTTTAAGACTCTTTTCAAAAGAGCAATACATACACACTATACATTCTATATTCGGCTATCCGTGGAGGTGGAGATCACCAAAATGATGGTTTTACTAAGGCAAAACCCTATATAGCCACCCCAAAACCCCTCTTTTTAGATATTTGTAGGTGATATTTTTGGGAGTTGCAGGTACATAACAACAGATTTGAGACCATATTTGGATACCCTTTTCAGTGAACTATCGAGATCCGCGAACAGATTTTTTGTCGACACTGTGTAGATCAGGGTCAACATTATTGGGTCAGGGGTGACATTTGTGGGTCAAGGTCAACCTTTTTCATAAGACGACATCAGGAAAAAAAAGAATTTCTGGGTTTTGTTCATCTCTGCATTCTGGTTCCGGATCATACTTCAGATTTTCTAGAAACTCAATACAAGATTCAGAAAATGAGTTTTTCCAGATCTGCTATATTATGAGGTACGTATGTTATCCCACTCTTCTTTACATACTTCTTTCCATTCTTTTATCATAATAATTAAGTTTAAGAAACTAAAATTGGCCTTAGGATCTCTTTCTTATCTCATTAGGCAAATCTTAAGAAATCCTTTATGAGCCAAATTTAGACATCACAAAAGGTACAAGGGTAAGGTAATATGTGATGTCCTACCTATGGATGCATGTCATCTTATTTTAGGAAGTTCATGGAAATTTGACAAAGAGACATGAATGATGGAGAAAAGAATGCATATTCTTTCAAGAAAGATGGTGTGACTTTCAAAATACAATCACTGTTAGAAGAAGGAGAAGTGAAGACCACAGGCCCTAATGTTCTATTGGTGAGTGAGAAGGAGTTCTTATAAGCTCTAGAAGAAGGAGAGGGAGTAGGATATGCTTTGGTTTTGAAGCCAAAGGAAGAAGATGTAGAGTAGACAGTAAAGAGGATAGAGATTCTTATAGAAGTGCAAGAGTTTCTAAAAGAGTACAAAGAAATTGTCAGTGATGGACAACCAGCTAGCCTACCCCCTAAGAGAGCTATTAGCACCAAATAGAATTCATCCTTGGAGCTACCCTACCTAATAAAGCTTCTTATAAGATGACCCCTCAACAAAATGAGGAAATTGCCAAGCAAATCCAAGAACTCCTAAACCAAGGCCTTATTAGAAAGAGTATAAGCCCATGTGTTGTTCCAACTGTCCTAGCACCAAAAAAGGGAGGAACTTGGAGGCTATGCACTAATTCTAGAGCCATTAACAAAATCACCATTAGGTATAGATTAGCTATCCCTAGGATAGAAGACCTAATGGACTATTGAGGAGGAGAAAAGTACTTTACTAAGATTGACCTAAAGAGTGGTTATCATCAAATTAGGGTCAAGGAGGGAGATGAATGGAAGACTACCTTCAAAAACACAAAAGGTTTATATGAATGGCTTGTAATGCCATTTGGTCTATCAAATGCCCCATCCAAATTCATGAGGCTTATGAACGAAGTTCTGAAAGAATACATTGGTAATTTTATTGTAGTGTATTTGGATGATATCCTAATCTTTAGTAGGACTAAAGAAGAACATTTAAGGCACCTGCAAATTATATTTAAGAGACTGCATGAAGAAAAACTAATTATCAATCTAGATAAGTGTGAGTTCTTAAAGTAGGAGCTAGTGTATCTTGGTTTTGTGTTGTCTCAAGGGAACCTTAAGATGGATCCAAGCAAGGTAGAAGCCATCATCAACTAGCCTACCCCCAAAACTACAGTAGAGCTAAGAAGCTCTCATGGCTTAGCTCAATACTATAAGACATTCATTAAGTAGTTTAGTGCAATTTGTGCTCCCATGTTGGATACCATAAAAGGTGGGATGAAGATAAAATTTGTATGGAATGAGAAAGCTAACCAAGGAATTGAATTGTAAAAGAAGATTGCCAGTTAACATGTCTTAACTCTCTCAAGTTTTGAGAGACTCTTCATAGTTGAGTGTGATTCTAGCAATGTTGTTATAGGGGTTGTCTTAAGCCATGAAGGAAGACTGGTGGATTTTCACAGTGAGAAGCTAAGTGATGCAAATAGGAAGTATTCTTCCTATGACTTAGAGATGTATGGTCTAGTCCAATCACTAAGGAAGTGGAGGCATTATTTTCTTCCTAAAGAATTTGTGGTATATTCAGACAACAAAGCACTTAGTTTTCTGAACTCCCAAGACAAGCTCAGTCACAAACACATGAAATGGGTAGAGTAATTGCATGCTTACACCTTCAACATCAATCATAAGAAGGGATTGCAGAACAAAGTAGCTGATGTACTTAGTATGAGACTTCTGACAGTACAAGAAGTACAATTGTAGAGTGTAGGCATTGATAGTTTTAAGGACTTGTATGCTGAGGATGAAGACTTTGCAGAGATATACAAGGTATGTAAAGAACATAAGAATCATTTCCATGGAGATTTTTCTAATTATACAATGCAGAGTGATTTTTTATTTAAGGGAAGTTAGTTATGTGTCCCTAGGGGATCAATTAGGGAAAATCAGATTCAAGAAAAGAATAATGGGGCTCTTAGTGAGCACTTTGGAGTCAATAAGACTCAAGAGTTAGTGCAGAGGTTTTATTTTTGGCCAGGAATGAGCCTAGATACTAGAAAGTATGTGGAGTGTTTTTTACTGTGTCAAAAAGCCAAGGGCACAACCTCTAATGAAAGCCTTTATCAACCTCTCCCATTCTAGGTAGACCTTGGGAATGCTTGAGCATAGACTTTGTTGTAGGATTTCCAAGGACAAAACAAGGATTTGATAGTATATATTTCATAGTAGATAGATTCAGAAAAATGTCACATTTTTTTCCTTGCAAGATATTTCATGATGCTTTTTACATTGAACATCTTTTCTTCAAGGAGGTGGCAAGAATCCATGGGTTAACCTTGAGCATAGTTTCAGACAAAGACACAAAATTCATGTCACTTTTGGAAGACACTATGGAAAAAATTGGGAACCAATCTATCCTTTGGATCTGCATATCACCCTCAGAAAATGGTCAAACTGAGGTAGTGAATGAAATTCTAGGGAACCTATTGACGTGTCTTACTAAGCAGTATGGTCAAGCTTGGGACCAATTATTGGGATAGGAAGAATATGCTTACACTGATACAATCAATAGGACAAATGGAAGGAGACCCCTTGAAGTTGTTTATGGATTACATTCTAGAGGGATATTTGAACTCAGAGAGTTAAAGCATGGAGACAAAGGGAGTGGCTATGCAGAATACTTTGCACACTCCATGAAAGAGGTGCATGAATCAATGAGAAAGACTTTGACAGAGAATACTGCAAAGGTTAAGAAGAAGGTGGGTGAAAGGAAGAAGGAAGTACAATTCCAGGTGGGGGATCTTGTAATGGTCCATTTGAACAAGTCAAGGTTACAGAAGTGAGTTCCAAACAAGTTACAGATGAGGATATTAGGACCATGTACTATTCTGGTCAAATATGAAAATAATACTTACAAAGTTGAACTCCCTATGGATATTGGTTTATCTCCAGTCTTCAATGTTTTAGATCTGGTCCTATATATAGGGTCTAGTCCAGATCTAGATCAGAGTCTTATAGAAGTAATCCAAGAAGTGGAGGACCTTAAATTAATCCCTACACCACCCCAAAAAGCAGAGAAGGTGCTTGATTCAAGGGTCTACAAAAAGACTAGACATAGGACTTACCATGAGCATCTGATAAAGTGGCATTGCCAAGTAGATACAGAGGCCACTTGGATCAAAGAGATAGAGTTTAATAAGTTGGTAATTGACTCCAACTTTCTCAATCCAAGGGTGGATTGAAATATTTTTGTTTGGGGAGAATGGTGCAGGAGCACCTAGGCTAACTCCTAGTTTCAATTTTGGTTGTGTCTTGTACTGACCCTAGCCAAGTAATGATTATTTTATTATACCTTAGAAGGTCTTATGATTTTTTACGTAGGTGTATATGACTAGGATCGATCCACTCTAGTTGATTTTGCTTTGATAGTCTTTAGTGCTCTAGGAGCCTAAAAAGTGGGAATTTGTGTCTAAAAGCCTTTAAGGCTTAGGAAAGCTTGGAATTGAGCCTAAAATGGCCTCTAAGGTGTTTCTACATCAATTTTTATAGGTTATTGGTCATTAATCTATGTTTTTAGTAAAATGTAAATGTTGTCATGACAACATTTGCAACTTTGCAAAGTGGCATGACAACATTGGCAAGATTTGATTCCCTTCGATGTTTGAGGATGGGTAGTTATTGTAACAAAATTAAACTTTGGGAAAGCATAAAATTCCATGAGGAGGCCCATTTCACAATTTTAGATGATGTGAAGATTATTTTGAATTTGAAAGAAGTTGCTCTGTTCATTATTTTTGTTCACAGTTGCTTGCTTTTGTTACTTAGTGTTCTTGAATGAATTGAACCACTCAATCTTGAGTTGGATTATTGTATTAGGGATAGATATAATACATTTTATTTTATTTTTAAATTTTCTATGTGTTCATTAGATTAGGTTTGTTAATTCATATTTTGTTTAGCAGTTTGATGGTGGTGACAAAGTAGTTTTATGAAAAATGGGTCCCCCAGAGATCTCCACTATGAATTTAATCATGGAGATGATGGACATGGAAGGGAAGCCATTTTATGGTTTACAAATGGAGGGAGGATCTCAGAGAAGCATATTAATCAATTTTAATGGCAAGCCTTAGGTAAGTCCAGTGTATCCGGTTAGGTGTTTTCCAGTGAACTAATGGTGTTTGAATGAAGGGGTATGATTGGAAGAATGAAACAAAGCATGTTTTTATAATAATTGAGGTCATACAGACACCTCCTAAGAAGATCAGGTCTTTCCCAATCCATTGGGATACATTTCCAAGTAGAAGTAACTAAACTGAACTAGAATAGCACAATTAGCCCTATTTGCCCTTAATTCTAGGAATCCACTATACGAAGACCTTATAACCCTAAGACCTACAAAATATATCATTTCTTGAAAAAGGGTATCTGAATATCAACTTTTTTTTTGGATTATTTGGGATTATTTTGAATGAAGTGGGAAAAACTAGTTAATTGGGACTAGGAGTATTAGGCCTAAAAGACTAAATTCACTAAGAGTCTTGAAATCATTTGGGAAAGCCTTGATACCCTATCATAATGGGATAAAGTGAAACTCAAGAATTTTTCTAAGCATGGATTATACCCCCTACAACCACTTGTTAAAGAAAGGAAACCAAAAGGCACTTGGAGTCATCAAAGAAGGAGTATAGAAGTGAAGTGAAACTTTTTGATAACTACCCCTAAGTGAAGAACAATAGATATCATCTCTTAGAGAGGTTTTTTGGAAGTCCTAAACTAGATAAGTAAGGACTTGGAAGATCCTATCATAAAGCTAAGGGTCTTGGGAAAACTAGGAACAGTTAGAGTCCTAGTAGGCTTGTACAAGCACACTTGGGAGTTCCTATCAAGGTCTCAATACTAGTGGTAGGTGGAATAAAACCTATCTCTTGAGCACAATCTCTAATAGGATTTACATTATTATGAATGAGATGAGATATACTATGCAGGGTATTAAAACCATGTTCACTATTATAAATTAACTTTCTTAAGCCCTCTACAATAGAAATGATTTCAAGAATAGATTTTTATTGTCCTAACTATTGTTTAAATATCTCAAAGTCAATGAAAATATTTTGGAATTGTGTAAGAGTGACCCTTAAGGCCTCATCTTCATCATGAGAAAAATGGGAAGATTTTTTATCCATTATACTCCTTGATTTCACTAGTATGCATGTTGGTTTCATTAAGATTCCTATGAAAAGGAGAGCTCAGGATCAAAGGAACCCATAAGTCTATGTATGACTTCTCCTAAATAGAATGCTATAAGTATGACTCAAATCATTAACATTCATTCACAAGGGAATCAAATAAAATAGGACACATCTAATGCAATTGTAAAATTTGAAAGAGATATGTAATGGAAATATTTCTATGAAAAAGACATCTAACTAACAAATTTAGAGTTTTAATGTAAAGCATGCAAACTAGATCTGGATAGATAAAAAGGAGAAATTTACAATGCATACAATGCTGATCTAAATACCAAATCAATTTCAATGTAGTAAATCTATACATCTAGATGCATATAATGTGATAAAAATATGATCTAATGTAATGCTTACCAAGAGATCATGCAACGAGGATCTTCAAAAGTATGTAACAAATGTCGAGCTCACCAAAAATGTATGTTTTTTTTTTGAAAGAAGAGGGAAATGGAATACAAATAGGGATATATAGGCAAATCACCTCCTTTTTGTACAGACATACATTTGGAAGGAATATGTCCTTAATAGCCTTAAGGAGAGACTCAAGTGATAATTGGGTGCAAGGAGCCTTTACTAAAATAAGAGTGATTGGAGAAATTTAAATTGTAAAATGAACACAATTTAAGAGTTTTATGTGCCAATTAGGATAAAGTATACAAAACTATAAATAATGGATAAAAACAGACCCAGAATGAGAATAAATTTGCATATCTAGAAAGTAGAGCAAAAGGCTGATCTATAGGCCAAATTTGAGTAGAAAATGGAAGGGACAAGTTGAAAATAGAGTTGTACCCTGGGACAAGCCACCAATGGTATCCTATACCTGGAAAATATTGCTAATTTTTGTTGAGGAGTTTCAACTATTTTAATCTTCCCGATCCCAGTCCAACAACTTTGTAACATGTGCCTAGGCATAAAAAAATGGGAGAAAAGGTTGTGGAAATGGGTTTTCCTTGGTCAAACCCCTGTACAGGAATCAACCTTGAAATATGAAAGAAATTGCATAGATGAAAGTATGTAAAAAGGAAAATTATTGATTTACCTTGCATAAACCCTCTTGAATAGATGTATAAATCGCTCAAATATATGAATATGCTTGAATGTGAATGGGATACAAAGATTTGACCTTTGAATGAGATTTAGAATCAAGGATGCCTTCACAAATGCATAGATCTATGATTTCCACTCCAAGATCTTGAATATTGATATGCTTGAGAATACTTGCAAGGAAGGAGAGACAAGAAATAGATAGATGATGAAACCTCTTGCTTGATTGAGAATTCCTCTAATTTTCCACCATGGGAGAGAAAATTTCTTCAATTCGAGAATATTTCCTTAAATTTGAATGATCTTGAAGAAATTGAGGCTTGGAGATCTTGAATTGGGATGCTTTCCTTCAAATCTTAAATCTAAGTGCTCTTCCTTGCTCGAAAATTTGATAACTTGGTTGCCAAAATGATTGAAAGTGATTGTTGGTTCTTATCTGGCATATGATTTTTGATATCAAAATAATTTGAGAAGAGGTCCTTTTGTACTTTACACCCTCATTTCTCGATTCAAATTTGATCTCCGTCAACCAAAAATCAATAAATCCTACTAAAACCTTCACATCAGGCTCCGAGAAACTTTTGGGCCATAAATTCAAGGGATAGGATATCATTGGTGACCTATCCTAGGGGCAGGTCATGAATGACAAACTGTACCCTAGGAGATGAGCCCAAAATTATAGGGGATGTCAGGAAGAAAGAAAAAGAGCAGAGGGAGGAAATATAGGTTTTTAGGATCAAGCATAAGGGCACTCTAACCTCAAAATCACCAAAATAGGGGCTAATAGGTCCTAATAAGTATCCCACAATTAGTGCTAACTTTTAGGACTAGATAATTATTATAGGTAATTTTTAGTTTGCTAACAATCAACGAAGCAATAACTTTTGAAAGTTAAAGATCTAAATCTTTAAATATTTTTTATATGCACAACTTAGCTTATCTTGTAATCACTATAAATAAATGGAAGAACTTTTTATTACGATCAAATTCCTTTAAATAGCTAAAAAAATAATCTTTTACACTAAAATATGTCCATTTGTAATACATGTCTTACATAGTTACGATGATATAGTAAAGAAAGAGTATGATTACATTTGTGTTTTTGATATGACTAGAACTATTTCTAAATCAAGAAGATGAGAAACTAAGAGGATATTTATTGTAAACTATAGAATCTACAATAAGTCATGTCACTATGATCACTAGAAAACAAAAATTTGTTATTCTTATGTAATGTTTTCATTTTGAAAAATATAGAAAATATTTTAGAATTTGTTAGAAGGAATCCATCATCACTCAAAAATATAAAAATTATGGAATTCCTCTAAAGCTCACTTGGAAAGTCAATCCACTACATCATTCCATTCATTATGAATATGAGAAAAGGTTATAGCTTTAAAATTCAATGAGAGATGATAGATTTGGTCCACTAAACAATTAATCCTCTTGGAGGACTCCTAAGACCTCTATTTCTAGAAGATAAACCGATATCCAGGAATTAGATCTAAAAATAGATTCCTCTAACCCAACTCATAAGAATTCTTAAAATCTACTAAAATTTCAAAAAATTCCATTATATTTATAGAAAGTGTCTATTCTAGTGGTTTTTCATCTCCAATTTGTCTATATATTAGAGCCAACACATATTTGTTTCATCAAAATTTTCTTAAAGCTTCCAAGTGGTTTCAAGTATAGCTAGAGAAGAGTAGTGACGTGCATTATTGTGTTTTCCTATCTTTCGAAGAATATAATACACTTGCCCTCATTCTGTAGTGGGATTTTTTTTCCTGAAAGGGTTTCTACATGTAAATTGTCTTTTCTTTAGTATGTTGATTTTATATTTAACTTGAATAACTTACCATCAACTACTTATTTATGATATTTTAATCTAATTTCATACTTATAATCACATTAGAAGTTGGTATTGTAAGATTTCTTCACCTAATTTCTCAAAAAATTTATAAGAAGGGCCACACAATCACAATCATAACCAATTCCTCTAATTCTACTTGCTCCTATATTTCTTGAAGAAGAATCATAAAGGTTATTTTCTTCAAAAAATAGGAGGCAAGGGAACTACATTTCCTCAAAAAGCATCACCAATGTTTTTTGTTTTTTTTTTTTTAATTTTTTGAAAGGTGGAGGATTTATATTTTATCAAGAAGAACCATTAATATTCATTAGGTTGGAAAATAAATGCTAATTTTTTTTTAAAATATTTAGCATGGTATGTTACAAATTAGTGAGGGTTCATATTTAAAAGTTGACTATGTTATCTATTGAGCAACACCCATCTTCACCTATAACAAGGGAGGATATACTATATGTTCTTTAAGTAATGTAGCTTGTTATTTAATTTATTTTATAACCCACAAGAGACTAGAGATCATCCAAATATTGGTATTCTTAATTCATTAAATAGGGATAATATTGGTAGAGTCCACTAGGAATGATGAAGATAGTTTTTAGACATTTCCAAGTCAATGCAAGTGTTCTATTTTATACAAAGGAGATTAATTATAGAAATTGGAGTTCCAAGGGTTTGTTGACTTATATTGGTTAGGGAATGTGGCCAATATAAGATATATGTGTGTTTATGTTTTTAACTTATTTGGTTGTGAAATTAGTTACGTAAGAAAACAAAAGAATGTAATCACTTAAAATCTATATTAAAGAGGTAGAATACATGGTACATACTCATGTTTGAAAGAGAAAATACAATCTTTAGATATTATATCTAGATGTTTGTCTAAATTAGGGAGCAGTCTATCTTATGGAATGTGATAATAAGAGTGTCATTGATCGAGAAAATAAATTGATTTTTCAAGAATAAATTAAGAATATAAATGTCCGCTATCATTTGATTCTAGATGATGAAATGGTTATGGTTTAAAAGTTGAATATTTGGTGAATGTTTTTGATTGAGGTTAAAATAGTTTTTGAAGGGAATAGTAACCCTATACAAAAGAAGCTAATGATAGTCATATTACAACACTACAAAAAGTGAGACATTCAGCAAAAAGAAACATTTAGGGGTATAAGATAGAAACAATAAGAACCCTCCAGCATTACAACCAACCAAAATATGAAGCCCAGACAAAAAGAAATACAGCCACAAAGCACAATTAATTCTATTTTTCCACCATCTCAGCTGAGTCAGCCATCACATTCTGATACTTTCTGATGGCCTCTTTGAGATCTTTAATTTCCTTTGAGCCACCTAATTTCACCTTTTTGACACTCACCCTAGTACAAGTTCCTGGGCTAGCAATGCTTGCATCAATAGCAGTATCATCATCCACTGTAATGGGAGTAGTGTTCCTTTCCAACATTGAGAGAAATGCCCTTAAGTTGTTGTTAGTCACCTTCATGCCTTCATACTTGTTCTTCATCACATGGCTGAGAGTATTTTCAATACTCTAAATGCGAATTTCTGTCGTACACTGGCAGAAATTAACCACTGTATTAATTCTAAGTTCTAGCTTCTCTAGCAGTCTTTTGTCCATTTTTTCTTCTTGAGTTTCATCGTTCTTGTTAGCCTTATTCACTGGTTCGGCTAGCAGGATAGAAATCTTATTAAATCTATCCTAGAGGTCATCATACCTACTATTGATGTCTCTAATTTCATCCAGAAGCCAAGAGTTTAGCTAAAAGTCCATCTCAGCCCGCTCTTTGACTACCTGCATAAACCTAGTAGGTTCTTTGCTTTTTTCTGTCTCATTTTCATTATTGCCACCATCTTTCTGATTATCTTTCTTGTTATTCCCTTCCACTTTATTTCCCCCTACTTTTTCTAAAATCTCCCTAGAATGCTTTCCCTCATTAGACTCAGACTTAGTATAATTCACCAGAATAGGAGAGGTGACAATGTTAGCCTTCTCTGTATTTTTCAGACTCAACTCACTATTCTTCTTCTTAGGGGATTTAGTTCTCACCTCATCTTCCTCCAGCGTTATGTTTCCTTCCCAACCATCTATATCATTGTCTTCAGAGCTACCTTTGCTCTTGCTTTCCATTTCCTCAGAGGAGCCAGTAATATCCTACTCAAGAGAATCGCTATCCTCTCCTGTTTCCATTCCAAATTTTTCTGAGATGAACTTGGTTGTCTCGCCCTTAGCACCTCTATCTCCCTTCCCCTTAGCCTCAAATTCGTTGTCCATTTTCATTCCTTCCTCCTCCATGAGGATCTTAGCAGGGTCATCCCCTACATTGATTGTTTTCCCCTTTCTCTTTTTGCCTCGCATTTTGTTGTCACTTGCCATAGGTATTTTTCCTTTCTTTCCCATGTTTGAGCCTTTGGCTTGGGAGTTACCTTGCAACTTAAAATTTTCATATTCATATATCAAAAAAATAAGCCCATCATGGAGAATAAGCTTTTTGGCATTCTTTATGTGCTCCATAATACTGTTACCCAAAGATTTGAGGAGAAAATAGGGAAAATAAATTTTCCTATTGTATCTCAAATGATTTACCAGCATCAAATGGAAATTATAAACCCTAGTGTACCGACCCTCTAGGGTAAAATACTGCATTAAATATTTAACCATTTTAGCCCAAAAAAGCTTTATATGGCAACGCAAAACATAATCACCCTTCTATTTTACAAGTAAATATCTTTCCTCTTGGGTCTTAGGGTACATTTTGGCAGCATTTTTAGCCATAACCCCACTTCTATTATGTTTTAGACCAGACATTTTCAGACCCGTAATTTCAGAAATGATTTTCTCAGAGACGAAGAAAGTCTTACCACAGATAGTCACCTTGCCGTTGTCCCAGCTATCTGCAAAATCCTTTGAGATATCCTTATCATAACCATGGAGTTTCTCCATATAGTCTATAACCCCACCTTCCTTGAGTCTCTTCTAGACCTCGGCCTCTTTTCTCCATTTGTAGACAAAGGGTTCTTCATGTTTCAACTTTCCACCCATTTTTGTAGTTACCCAGGAAATGGAAAATCTCACAAAAAGAGTATTCTGAAAGATGTGCAAGTGAATAATGGGGAAATGCCACCTTTTTAAAGAAATTATAACATCTATCTCATAAATTTTATAATTAATGCACTTGATGTCGTGCGTGCGAGGCTTGAGATTGAGGCAACTCTGATTACTATCTTTACTTGTCATCATCAAGAGTAATATTTTTGGGTTTGTGGTGGATTTGATCATACCTCAGCAGATTTAGGATATCATTTTTTAATCCTTCATTTCCTTTCCAGTCTCTAACATCAACACTTAAAACACCCTCATTTGCCAGGCTATCAGCCACACGATTCAACTATCTGAATGTGTGGCTGACGTGAGTGATCTCGAACCCTGCTAACAGATTTTTTATCTGATCAATGATATGCCCAGTATTGCAAGAGAGAGGATGAATTCCATTGATGCAATTGATTGTGTTCATCGAGTCCCCTTCAAACCATAGTTTAGAACAATTCTGACTTTTAGCTAATTTACAAGCATAGAGGGTTGCCATAGCTTCTACCATATGACTATTTTGAACACCAATAGGGATTGTAGAGGCAACAATACATCTACCTTCAACATTTCTAACAATACACCCACATCCAACAATACCAGGATTTCCTTTAGCCACTCCATAAAAATTCACCTTATGCCATCCAGGTGGAGGGGAGTTCCAGGCTACAGAATCATGGGAGGAAGGAGAGGGCTTTAGCTTAGAATCAAAGTTCCAGTGCTCAATAATATCCTTATTAGGGTTCCCCTCCAGTAATTTTGGTTTTAGATCACAAGCAATTTTAGTATTTTCAATAATGCTGCTAATAATTTTGGATCTGACCAAGAAGGGAGTGGAGGTGTTGTTTTTGAATATCCTGACATTTATTTCTTTTCATATCCTCCATATGACACGAGGGGCAATAAATTTCCACACAAGTTTTCCTAATTGGTGAGGGGTGGGAGATCTCCATTGATTCAGAAAGTCTTTAATAGTATTAGGGAACACACAGATTACTCTCCAGTGCTGCAACACAACCCTCCATACATCCCTAGAGAACTAACAATGAAGAAGGAGGTGAGAAGATGACTCAGCATCTTTCATACAAAGGTAACATCTATTGGGTATCATCCAACCTCTTTTTGTTAGGTTCTCAGTAGTAAGGATTTTGTCCTAAATAAAAAGCCAGAAAAAGAAGTTAATTTGGGGAATTAGGGAAGAGTACCAAACCTTAGCCTATTTGAGCTCCTCACCAAGGGGGGAGATCATCGAATAAGACAAAGACACTGAGAATTTACCATTTGAGTTAGGGGCCCAAACAAGTTCATCTTCACATTTATTTCTAATAACCCAGGGGGAAAGATCCAGGTTAATAAGATTCAAAAGAGGGTCTATGATACTCAGGTTGATCCATTTGTTTTCTTTCCAGTAATCTACAGCTTTACACCCTACTCTGAGGGTGCAAATCTCCGCAAACTGGGCCATTCCTGGGTATTGGATGAGAGGATTTTTCTTAAACCAAGGATCCTCCCAGAAATTGATTTTCTACCCATTGCCCACTTTCCACCTAGATCCTTTAGCTGCAAGATGTCTCACTTTCAAGATGTTGTTACAAATCATGGATCCCTGAACAAAGTTAGAAGAGGATAAAAAGGATTCAATAGTGGGAGTGGCAAAAAGATATTTTGAATTAAGGATTTTATTCCAGCCTTTTTCTTCTCCAAATGTTCTCCAACACTGCTTGGCTAGGAGAGTAATATTAATGTCCTTAATTTTTTTGATACCAAGGCCCCCATGTTTAGTAGGCTAACACACTTTCTCCCAAGCCACCAGGTGGATTCTAATTTTCTCTTCCATTCCAGACCACAATAATCTTTTCTAAATTTTCTCAATAATATCTCTAAATTTGGTTGGGATTTTGAAGAGGCTCAATGCATAAATAGGGAGATTTTTGAGGGAACTCTTGAGCAGAAAAACTATCCTAGCATTGCTGAGGAGGGTACTTTTCCAACCAGCAAGTTTATTATTGAATTTATCCACAATTGCATTCCAGAAGGACTTTGGAGGTTTCAGACCCATCGGGAGGCCCAAATAGCTGGAGGGGAAGTTAGCAATGCAACAACCAAGGATAGCCACCATCTTCTGCTGACGCTCAGGGGGAGTGTTAACAAAGAAGAGAGAACTTTTGTCCCAATTTATAAGCTGACCAGTAGCTAAGGAATAAGTATCAAGAGCCTTCTTAATAGATTTATCTTCTTTAATAGAGGAGGATCCCATAAGCATAGTATCAACCACTAATTGCTCATGGGAGCTACGAGGACAATAGGATGAAGGGAGAAGCCCCTGAATCAAACCTTCTAAGACCCTTTTAGAAAACATTCACCCCAGGATTTCAGCCATGATGGCAAAGAGGATGGGGGAAATAGGGTCCCCTTGGTGGAGTCCTCTGGAGGGAAAAAATAGATTAGAAGCTGAACCATTCACTAGCAATGAAATAGAAGGAGAAGCACTGAGTTTCTGAATAAGGCCCACCACTTTCAAAGAGAAGCCAAAGGCAGAAAGGAATTTGCAAAGGAATCTCCAAACCACTCTATCATAGGCCTTAGAGAGGTCAACCTTCATTAGGAAGCCATCCTTTTTTGAGACCTCAAGAAAGTGAATGTTCTCATGAACAGAAATGATAGAGTCCAGAATTTGATGGCCCGGGACAAAACCATTTTGCTGGGGGGAGATTATATCCGAAAGGATCTTCAGAACACAAGTTGTGAGGACCTTGGAGATGATCTTATTGAACGTATTACACAAGCTGATGGGTCTAAATCTATCAACATTATCTGCCCCTGGTCTCTTAGGGATAAGGACCAAAAAAGTAGAGTTCACTTCCCTCAAGAGGGATCCAGAGCCAAAGAATTCTTTCACAATGTTTGAAATGACTTTCTCTACAATGTCCTAGAAATACTGGAAGAAGAAAGGAGGGAACCCATCTGGACCAGGAGATTTTTCTCCTTCAAAAGAGAACACCGCAGCCTTGATTTTTGTAGTCGGCAAAATTTTACTCATCATTATATTATCTTCTCTTGACATGATACTCAGAATTGAGTCTAGAAGCAGCTGCTTATTATCCTCCGATAGGTCAGGGTCTGCTTTAAGAAGAAAATCAAAATATAACCAGATAATTCTTTTTTGATTTCCTCCTCCTTGCTCAGCCTACCATAAGGTCCATTTATATGCTGCAATCCTTTTGGCAGCCTTATGTTTCTAGGTAGTCATGTCAAAGAACCAGGTGTTCTTATCCTCCGCTTGGAGCCAAAGAGCTCTGGAATGTTGTCTCCAAAAAACCTCCTCCTTAGAAATAATGTTATGATAATCAAATTGGTTTTTGTTTTCCTTAATTTTATTCTGCATAGTCAAACCCTCCAAATCAATAGTTTTTTGGATCTCTTGGAGGTCAACTTGGATCAAGCTTTTAATTTTAAAAATATCCCCAAACTCTTATTTGTTCCAGACCTTAACTTTGTTCTTAATTCTTTTGAGTTTTTGAACAACTCTAGACATAGTTATACCTTCTACTTGGATGTTCCACCAGTTAGTAATATTTTTAGCTATATTTGGGTGCTGCATCCACATTTTCTCAAATCTGAAGGGATAATTTCTCTTACCTAAAATAGGATTCGCTTGGATGGAGATAGGTGAATGGTCTGAACCTACTAGGGGGAGAGAAGACAAAGAGAAATCATAGTGAAGAATCCAATCCATAGAAAGTAGGGTCCTATCTAGACGAACTTGGATCAAGTTATCTCCAGTTTGTCTATTAGACTAGGTAAAGTTATTTCCTCTAAGTTCAAGATCCAAGAGAGCTTGATTATTTATAAAATCCATCAGAGGCACCCCACTATCAATCTGAGACATAATACCTATAGATTTTTCAGAATCAGAAAGAGGGGTATTAAAATCTCCGACCACCATCCTGTAATCATTCTTAAAGTTGCTTCTCTCAGATTCCAGTCTATGCCAAAATCTATCCCTACCCGTTTTAGAGTTGGGTGCATAAATATTTGATAGAACCCAAGTGAAACCATCCCTGATATGATTGAACTGAATGGAAGATATGTTACCTTCTGATTTTATAATTTCCCCTGAAATAGTATTGAGGTTCCAAAAGGAGCCAATACCTCTAGAGGCCCTCACCGAACTACAACCAGCAACACCACAGTTTTTAAACATTTTTAACATTTCCACTTTGTCTCTAGTCATTTTAGTTTCCTAGATAAGGATTATGTTTGGCTTCTAATCCCTAACTAGATTTCTTAAAACATCCTATATGTGAGGGCTATTCAATCCCTTGATGTTCCATGAGATAAATTTCATTTATAACTTTTGGGAGCAATCCTGGATGGTTCTCTGTTTCTCATCCGCTATACTTTGTCTACTTTCCTATTCTTGAGTGATTCTATTTTTATGTCTTCCCCTAGGAGTTTTAGGAGTTCCCACATCTTCTCTCATAGCTATAGTAACAACACCTCGTAGGGGCATCCAAAGATTTGGGCTATTATGTTTCTTTTTACTGTAAGATACCTCAGTCCATAGATCCTCTTGGTGTTTGGGACTAAAGATTCTATCATCAGATTTAACACCTATATCAATGATAACACCACAAGGAGAAGAAAATTTCTCAATACCAAGAGATTCCATACCTATTAGGTCATCAGCTAGGTCACCTTCTATTTCTCCTTCCTTAAAGGAGTCTTCTGGTTCTGATTCTTCCAACAGGAGAAGCTCCTCGCTGGTCCTAATATTAGCAGCCACCAGGGGGGCTTATTCAGGATTGATGCTAAGCCATTCCCTGAATAAATAACTAAGTATGTCGAGATGGGAGCTTTAGGGATAGCCTGTGTTTTCTCCTTCTAGATCTTCCTTGGTTCCTTAAGAGGAATAGTTTTCTATTTCTGATTCTTGAGGGGGCAGTCTTTCACCCTATTGCCCACTTTCTTACAGGCAAAGAAAACAAAGGGGAGGGATTCAAACTCAACTTCTTGCAACCAAGCCCCAAGCTTTGAGTTAATCACAATAGTATTAGGAAAATCTGCCGACTGAAGGATGTTAACACAAACCCTAGCATACACCCTTGTCATTTTAGCCACTCTCATTGGATCAATTGAAAGGAGGTCTCCAAAGGAGCTTGCTAATCCTCTCAGAACATCTTCATGCCAGTATTCTAAAGGGAGGCCCATGAATCTAACCTACATAAGAGCCGAGACAAAGAAAGCTAAGTCATTGAGGACAATATTTGGGGACCATTTACGCAGGGCAAGAGAAAAATGGCCCAGCATCAAAGGGCCACCGTAGAGGATATTTGAGAGGTCTTCCATATTATAGAACTCAAAGGAGAAGAATCCCTTCGTCATCGCTGCAATATCGACTTTCCCTTTCAAGAACCATTTCCTCTTCGCAAATGGCCTGACAACTTCTATGTTAGGTCTTCCCCCAGAAAACTTGCCTATGAGGGTCATCTCCATAGCATAAATGGAATAATCTATCAAGGGATTAGGAATAAAAATTGAAAATTCTCCTTTTGAACGGTTAGAAACCACATTGACTGCTAGAAAGGAGGATTTCCCTACTGGTTTTATACCAAAGAGACCAGACCACTTTCCCTTTTGATCTATCCCTCCTACTTTGAGAGATTCTTTAGCCTATTGAGGACCGTCATAATTTGGGGGCCCTCATAGATAGTACTCACGGAGTCAGCTTCCTTTGTTGACTTCAGCCCATTTTGGTCAATCTCAGCCTTGTTCTCGTTCTGCTGGATGATTCCTCAAGCAGAGTTGTCTTCCAGAGGAGGATTCTTTGCAGGTACCACACCTGTAGTGGTAGCACCACCATTGACAGGTTTGAGATTCGAAAGAAGTTTCCCACTCAAAGTTTCTGCCATGTTTAGAGAGTGTTATATTTGGTGAATGTTGTAGATGCGTTGAGGAAACTTATGAGAATGGAGTAGCTCAAATGGTGTAGTGAGTATATGGGTCTCACATCCCTTAGCAATTATATATGTTAATGTAATGTTCTTAATTTAGTGAAAATCAAATTAATCAAATTAATTAATTAAAGGTCTTAAAATTTAAAATAATATCATCAAGAATTAATTAATTAATTAAATTAATTATTAGTTAAGGAGAAATAATCTAATATCTTGAACCTAGCCCTATTTGTAATTTTTTGAACTATTTATAATGTGAATTACACTGACATGTTTGTTATTGGAAGCTTGAACCTCATATTTAATTGGCTTCTACAATTGATCAATCATCTTTTATGTTTGTATTGATGGTTGGGTGCTACATGTGTATAAATGTTATCAGAGTTGGAGCATTGGTGAACACCCAGCATCGAACTATGAAACTCGACTATTAAATTGGTGATCTCCCCAAAGGATACATGTGTGATATTTCCATCAATCTTAGCTAATGACAATAACTTACTATAGATCTGGAATGAATTAACAATTGCAAGTGGCTTAATCAACATAGAATTCATTCATACATCAAGTGATTGTGCGTTTCACAAAATTTCATGAAGCTTTGATCAAATTACAATGGATAGATAGGCAATATACCATCTCAAGTGTTATAACTACATTTGGTGCACATAATTGGTGATTTTCTTGGATTCATTAAGTAACACTTCCTATTTTAATATTTGATATATATTATGGGATGTTCATGATGAATTGCTTAATGTTTATACATTTGAGAACTTGAACTTGTTTATAGTCATTGTTTATATACTAAAATCTATTGAATTTGAAGAAATAAAGAAGAAAAATAGAATTGAAGAAACAATCAGAAACATTAAACAGAGTACACAAGATTTATCGTGGTTCAGAAAATTTCCTACATCCACACTGAGAAAAGGAAATATATTAATTATCCAAAATAGAAATTTGAATGCAATACAAGAAAAGCTGCATAAATAGGTTGTTCACAAACAAGAATCCTAACAGCCAATACATTTTGAGGGAAAGAATAAAAGACTGCTGACCTTCAACTTTACAATCTCCCGCCAAATGGATAACAGATGTTGTCAATGATCAAACATTTCCCAGCTCTGTCTGCTGATTTACCTCTTCTTTACAATCCCAAGAGAAGTCCTAGCACATTTGAACTTCTCCTTTGGTACAACCTTCGTTAAAATATTTTCTGGATTGACCTTTGTGTCAATTTTAACAACCTTCAATATGCTCTCTTCAACCATATGTCACACAAAATGAGTATGAATAGATCAACATGTTTCAAACAATGCTGAGATAAGTGATTGTGAGCCATAAAAATGGCACTATGATTGTCACAAAAAAGAACATAATCACTTTCCTAATATTTCAAATTACTAAATAAACATTGTAAGCAAGTTATCTCCCTAGCACCTTCATAAAGTACTAAATATTCAACTTTAGTGGAAGAAAGAGCAATGGAATGTTCCAGCCTTGAGGCCCAACTAATTGTAGCCCCAACAAACATGAATGTATAACTGGTAGTAGACCTTTGTTTATCCAAATCTCCATCAAGATTAGAATCACTAAATCCTTGCAGTTGTACATTATTTTTCTAAACTATAGATGATAATCATAAGTGCATTTTAGATATTTCAATGTCTATTTAACAACTTTCCAACGAGTCTTCCTGGGATTGCTCAAGAATCTACTCACAACTCCCACTACATGAGCAATGTCAGGATGTGTAGAAGCCATAGCATACATAATGCTACCGACTGTTGGTATGTAAGGAACTCCTTCCATAAAATCCTTTTCCTCTTGTGTTTGTGGACACAAATTAGAAGATAAATGAAAATGAGAAACGAGGGGGGTAGAAACAACCTTTGCATCAGTCATACCAAATCTTTCAACTACTTTATCAATGTAATCTTTTGGAGATAAAATTATCTCCTTATTTCTTATATCTCAGGTGATTTTCATACCAAGAATATTCTTGGTTGCTCCTAAGTCCTTCATAGAAAACTTGCTTTCCAAGAGAAATTTCAATTCACCAACAATATTTGGACTAGTATTGGCTATCAACATGTCATCAAGATATAGAAGAAGAATGATGAACTCGCCATTAGGAAGTTTCTTATAATAAATGCCTGGATATGATTAAGATCTAATGATGTTGTGAGTAATCATGAATCAAACTCCACTTTAGTGTACAATAAAGATGCTCATGTCCCCTCTTGAAGAAACCTTAAGGCTTCTCCATATAAAACTGTTCATCTATATCACCATGTATGAATGCAGTCCTTACATCAAGCTACTCCAACTCGAGATCCCATATAGCTAGAAATCCTAATACTGTTCAGATTGTAGTCATCTTCACAACTAGAGAAAAAATCTCAATGAAATCTATCCCCTTTTGCTGATCATACCCTTTTACCACTAATATGTCCTTGTAGAAGTTTGTAACTCTGCCTTCATATTTTATTTTATATACCCACTTGTTCTTAAGTGGTCTTTGATTTAGTTTAGTGGAAGCGTGTACCGAATCCCAGGTGTAATTAGTTTCAAGTGAGCTTGTTTCTTCTTTCATGGTGACCATCCATTTATCATTATCGTTGTTGTGAAAAGCAGGGTTACAATTAGACAGTTCATCTTTCTCTGAGATTAACAATTCAGCCTCTGCTTCTTTAGCAAATAACAATTCATAATCAGAGAATTTGGAAGGGGGTTTTCACTACGTTGTAGATCTTCTTAATACATTGTTTTGTAAATTAAGCTTAGGACTCTCATTGTTTATCTCCTACATTGTGTCTTTGATTCCTTTTGACCGGCCTTTACACAAATACCAATATTTTGAATAGAATTATCCTCTATTTGGAACGTATGATGAGTTTTATTTTCTGCAAAAATTGTTGTCCTTCCTTGAAAGTAGTGAGGATGCAGGAGATGATCTGCATTCTGTAGAGTTGGAACCGCTACCTTCCTCTTAGTATCGAAGTCTTTCTTGGAGTTAGGAGAAGCGTTATATAATTCTACACCAACACCGAGATTGTTTTGCATAGGAGGAGAATCTAAACTATTTTGCATAGGAGGAGAAGTATTCACCGCAGGCAAGGAATGAGGAAAACCACCGTGATTCATATTGGAGTCTGTCCAATCAATGTCAGATTGTCTCCCAATGACCGTGGGTAAAAATGTGTGGTGAGGAGTCTCTGTTTGAGGTAAGTCGTGGGTATTGAAATTTCCCATAGGTGTCGAGGATCCCATAATATCTTTTCCTTGTAGTTTTTTGGCATAGGAATGAGTATATTCATGGTGGATAAAGTCCTGTGCAAGCTCAAACATTTCTCTTTAATCCCAACTATGCTAAGATGGCATTAAGGACTGTGTGGAGGCAGATGAAGTATTTCGTGAGGGAGAAGAGTAGGAAATAAAACAATTATTATGGTCGGTTTGAGCAGACCCATGGGTACATGGATCTATCCCATGTTCCCTCTATGTACTAATTCCCTCATAAAAATCATTTGCATGTATGCCTTGTTCATTATTAGAGCTTCGAGTTGTACTTTGATAAGAGAAATGAGGATTTAAAATAGAATATGGTTTATGAGATACATGCTGCAAGTGTTCACTAGAAAAAGAATCAGTCTGAAATGCTGATAAGAGAACATACTCCTTGCCATGTGTTTCCTCTTTTATAGCTGGAAACATTGTCTCATTAAACACCACATCTCAACTCTGTATAATTCTCTTTTCAACTGGATTCCACAATCGAAAACAAAATTGGTCTTAGTTATAGCACACAAAGATACCCTTTTGTGATCTGAAATCTAACTTTGTCCTCTTTTCTTTTGGGACATGTACAAAAGCTTCACATCCGAATACCCGGACGTGTGCATAATAAATCCTCTTTCCGAGTCATTCTTCTTCGAGAATACCGAATTTGAAATGAGAGGAAGGACTGTGGTTAATTAAATAGACTATTGTGTTACATGCTTCCTCTCATAATTCTTTGCTTAAACCAACATTTGAAAGCATACACCGAAATTTCTCAATAATGGTTCAATTAAGCCTTTCCTCTACCCCATTCTCTTGAGGAGTGTATGAGACAAATTTAATCCTTCATATACCACGATCTGCACATAAATTATCAAACTCCAAGGAACAAAATTCACCTCCATTATCCGGCTTTAAGCAATTGATTTTGAGACCACTTTTATATTCAACAAGTGCTTTAAAAAGTTTAAATTTTGAAAGCACTTCATATTTTTGATAAATCATATAAATCTAAACTTTCCTAGAACAATCATCAATGAAATAAACAAAATAGTTTGCACCTCCATAATAGGTTACCTCTGTAGGAATGAAGACATCCAAGTGCACTAACTCCAATGGTTGTGCCTTCTTATTGTGTCCATCCTTCAAGAAGTTGACTCGTCTTTGTTTCCCATGAAGAAAATGTTCACAAAACTCCAAATTTGTGGATTGAAGACCCGGTAGTTGTTCTCAGTTGACCATAACCTCAAGTCCTTTCTTGCTCATATGACCTAATATTTGATGCCAAAGAGCCACATCGCTACCCACAATAGTCATAGAAGCTCCCACCTCACCAGTGATTTCTACAATATAAAGGCTTCCAACTTTGTCTCCTTTTGAAATCACCAAATAAAATTTAGAGACTTTACATGTGTCTGTGAGAGTGGTGATAAATCCCTGTGTCTATAGTTGACTTATAGAAATCAAATTTCTCTTCAATTTGGGAACATGTCGTACTTCCTTTAGCAGTCATTTGACTCCTCCAACTAGCTATAAAACAACATCAACTTTTCTAGTAATTTTATAAGAATTTTTTATCACCCAAATAAATGTCCAAAATATCCTTCTTGGTAATTTGTGAAGGCCTCTGTGTAAGAAGAGGCATGAAAGGAAGCACCGAAATCAATTACCCACGAATCTAATTTTGTGTCAGTTGTTGATAGTATTAGAATACCATCAACCTTATCATGAGTTATGTTCTCTTTTCTGTCCAACACCCTGTCTTGTGCCTTCTTGTATTTTCTACAATCCTTCTTGACACGGCCCAATTTTCCACAAAACTAGCAATCACCTTGTCTACCTCAGGACTGCGATCTTCTTGCTTATTTGGACCTCCTATTGTAATTATTTCTGCCTATATTATGACTTATTCACCTATTTTTGGTACTCACCGCCATTAAGGCTTTGCTAGTTGAAGGCTCCATGTTCTTTCTTCTCATGTCTTCACCGACAAGAGTCACAAAAACTTCGTCAAAAGATAACTTTTTTGAGCTTGATGTTGTAGTGCTAATGGCTGTTACAACTCCATCCCAACTATTTGGAAGAGAACATAGTAATAAGATAGCCTTGTTCTCATCATCTTGTGATACCAATCGAATTCACTTGGTTGATCAAGGTATTTAATTTGTTAAGATGGTTTTTCATGGCCTCACCTTCCCTCATCTTAAGTTTGTATAACCTCTTCATGACGAAGACTTTATTTGCAGCAGATGCCATTGTATATGTGACGGTGAAATTTTCCCATACCACCTTTTTTGCTGATTCATTTGCAACATTATACAACACATTATCATTCAGAGAGAGAAAGATTATTTCATTGGCCTTTTTGTTGAGTGATTCCCAATCTTAATTACTCAAAGTGGTGGGTTTCTTTGTTTTTCCTTCAAGAGGAAGTGAAAGACTTTTCTTAATCAGCAATGATTTCATCTGTATCTTCCATATCCCAAAATTATTCCCTGAGAATTTTTGTACCCTCGAGTTTTCCATAGCTTTGGAAATTATTTGCCAAATTCCCAATCAGTTGTTCAACCAACTCTGATACAAATTGTTGAATTTGAAGAAATAAGAAGAATTTTATTTTTTGAAGAAACAATCAGAAACATCAGAGTACATGATATTTATCGCAATTCAACAAATTTCCTATATCCACATTGAGGAGAGGAACTATATTAATTATCCAAAACAAAAAATTTAATACAATACAACATCAGCAACATAAATAGGCTATTCACAAACAAGAAGTCAAACAACCAATATATTTGGAAGGAAAGAATAAAAGACCATTGGCCTTCAAATTTACAAAATATATTCAAGCAATTGTTTAGCTCAACCTAGTCTTTGGAAAAAGTTCTCAGCTTGATGATATCTCATTGGGGATATTATAGTTTAGTTTTCCCTTACGCTTTTATAAGGTGTTTGAAAGGTGGGAGAATATTGAAACAAATGTGTCTTAACCTTTATTTATCCATGACTGGTATTATCCATAGTCATCTTACTGACAACCTCCACAACTCTCAACTTCTCTTGGATCATCCTAATCGCCTAATAAATATTATTGATTTTCTATTCATGATCTTGCTTAAGACCATTAATGCCTTTTGCCAAAGGTTGGGTACTAACTAAAATATCATCCAACTTTTTAGTGGAAGGTGACTTGTCTTTCAAAGCACCAATCTCGGAAATGATCCAAGAAAATAGATCTTCCAGATTATCCTTTATATTTCTAGTATTATTACCCAACGTAGAAATCTCCCACACAGACGACCCTTTTTCATTAAGAGCGTCATTTTCCAAATCTATCATAGTTTCAACTTGAAACCCCTTCCCCTCTTCCATTAATCCATATAAAATAGGGGAAGACGACTTGGAAAGTGATGGGGGAGCATTATTTTTCACCCATGAAGACAATCTTTTGGCCTTGACTGAAGGGGACCTAGACTTTTTTTTTTTTTTTCCTTTGGACCTACCAAAAAATCCCCTATCCTTCCCTTTCCCTTGGCCACAATAGAGTCCATAGAGTCTAGAAAATCCTCACCAGAAGGGTAATTATCAGAATCTAACTCAACCAAAATAATAATTTTCTTACATCAATATGATCAAGGGTTACTCTTCAAAGGCTCTTATGCTAACAAACATTGCTTCTTATAAATATGATAAATCTCCTCATTGTTAGAATTGACATCCTCACGCTCTGAATCTATGTCTCCATAATACATCCTCACATTTTCCTTGAATTTCATCCCCATATTGGGGGGTGGATTCCTTTCCACATGAAGCACTTTTGCATAGTCCATGATTAACATAATTAAACCCTCATGTAAAATGGGGGAAGGGGGAATTTTTTAATGAGCTTCAATAGTATGATTTAAGGAGGAAAATACATAGAAAGGAATAGAAATATAATTTGCATGATGAAAATGTTTCAGAATGACAAAATGGTATCTAAAAATGCTACCAAATTTCCTATCTAAGGTCATATAACGCATGATTATCTCAGTGATTTCTGACCATGGATTTGGTAGACAAAGTCTATCGAAAGCCCCATCAGTGTTCTTCCTAGCCTTGTCTCTTTCACATAGGAGGAAGGAAAACTCCACTACCTCATTCACAAATTTATTTTCCCTATAGAATTCCCTGACCTCAATTAGTGTGTTGGAAACATGAGCCACTAAACCCTCATTAATCTCCAACTCAAGACCATAAACATTCAAAGTACCATTTTTCTAGCTTTCATAAAAAAGCCTTTATAAATAGGGTATCAACTCTACAAAGTTTCTCCATATACCCAGTCAAACCTCCCACTAAAATAACACTCCAAATTGTCTCTTTATTCTGTCATCTATCATAAATAATCATATTTTTCTATTTCTAACTCCCTCCATTGTCAATGTGTGAACTTACCAGTCTAAAAAGCAGAGAAACATGGCATACATAAAATGGAAATGACTAGAAAGGTCATCTGCCTCAATTTTAATCAGGCCAACCTACAAAACCCTGCTCATAGGAATGTGAGCATCCTTACCAAGGAAATAGTTAAATTAACATCCACTAGCATCAATACCAAGGTAAACTTCATATTCAACAAGATGTTATCATTTCTAGTGTTGAGCACCCTTGACTTATTCTATGATAGGATAGTTTTCTCTACATCAGGTGGTATCAAAGCCACCAAAAGAACCTTGGGAGAGACAAAGATGGGTGATGGGATAGAAGACCCCTCAGAGGAATAATTTACCTCAAGAATCACCATTATTAAGTTTGCTAAAATTTTCAGAGAACAAGTAGCCAAGAACAAAAGGAAGGAAGAAGAAATCAAAAAGTTGAAGAGCCTCCAAGCAAAGAAGATTGGTAAAGGAGACTCTAAAGAAGAAGAAGAGGATATGTAGTAGGATGAAAGGAAAGGCGTACTTGCAAACAAAGAATAATTTCTAGAAGCTCTTAAGAGAGTTGGGAGAAAAGACCAGAAAGGATATATACACGTCTCTTGGGAAGATGAACCCTGAAGAGTGCATGGATTGGATAGAAGCTTTGGAAAATCACTTTGAATGTGATGATGCCCCCAAAAAATTATAAAGTTAAGATTGCTAAGTCCAAGATGAAAGGTTTAGCTTTGAGTTGGTGGAATGTCCTACAAAATGAAAGGGTTGAATAAAATAAGGATTCTATCTCATCATGGATGAGAATGTACACTTTTGAAGGACACTTTGGAAGAAACTTGCTACAAATTTGTCACTATCATCCGCTTACCATCCTCAATCAGATGGTCAAACTAAAGTCATCAATAGGTCTCTTGGGAATTTACTAAGGTGTCTCACATAAGAACATGGTACCACATTATATAACATATTGGCTCAAGTAGAATTTTCCTAGAATGATTCAGTGGATAGAAGCACTGGTTAAACCCCTTTCCATATTGTGTATGGTAACCATCCTGGGGGTATTTTGGAACTCAGAGATGTGAAAGATTTAGCCAAGAGGAGTGCTCTAGGAGAATATTTTGTTGAGGTCATGAAGGACATTCATGAACTAGTCAAAGCCAAGCTGAAACATACATCCACTAAATATAAAGATTATGCAAATAAAAATAGAAGGGATTTGCAGTTTCAAGTTGGAGATATGGTGATGATTCATCTGAAGAAGGAAATGTTACCTAAGGATAAATACACTAAGTTAATGATGAATCAGTTACGTCATTTCAAAATTCTCAAGAAATGTGGAAATAATACCTACAAGATTGATCTACCTCCTAGTGTTCATTTATCTCCTATCTTCAACATTGCTGAAATCTATGCTTTCAAAGGTATTCTTGATAATGTCTCTATTGCATGAGATCAGGGTCCAGACTCAGAGAAATCGCTCAAAGACTTACCCAAGCCACTTGCTCTAGAGATAGAGTACATTTTCGACAAGAGAGTGGCTAACCAATAGAGAAGGAAAACTTACTATGCGCTTCTAGTCAAATGGAAAAACCAACCCCTAGAAGATGCTTCATGGCTGACACTCGTAGCCATTGAAAAGACTGTACTCAAAGTTGCAGACATACCAACTCAAGAGACTTGAGTCTCTTTTGTCAAGAGTAGGGTGCCAAGAACCCTCGGCTTATTGTGTGATAGGATAGTTTTCTCTGCATCAATTTTATCCCAATCAATTATATCATTCAAATTAACCCCTATATTTGTGAGGTTTTCTAGCGCACTATTCTCCTCACAAAAAAATTGAGATATAGTATACTCTTCAAACTTCCTAAGCATTGATTATGCAATCTTTAATGATCGACTTAATAGTCCAACTAGGGGGTGAAATGCCCTTCATACAATGTATGATACAAGGGAATCACTTTGAATCCACACCTTACTCCACCTTCTATCTCTCACCATTTTTATACCAAGATAGGTTGCAAAAGCCTTGGGGCAATGGTTTGGTTGAGTTCCCAAATTTAGCAATTTGTTATTATCATTTAATTTTCACGAAAAAATGATAATAATAGTAGATTTTAAGATAGATAAGGGTTGCATTAGAAATAATATGAAAATGGGGAGTTAAAGATAAACTTAAATAAGAGAGGCAATGTATTTAGTTTGCATGTACACAAAAAAGGTTGATATGATCATGTAGGTAAAAAAGGTGGATATGATCGTGCAAGTAAAGTGCTTTAGTTAAAAGAAAATGTTTCTAAGTTTTCTCTTGTTTATGTGGGCATTGAGTCTACTTTTAGCCCATGATTTTCTTGCACAATGTAGAAATTATTAGTGATTTTCAGTTTTGCGCATTTGTTTGGAGATATATGTTTTCTTTTAATAGTATAATTTTATAGAAGATTATGCTATCAAAATTTATTTAGACTTAGTGATGTTTTATTTTCTATGAAGGACTGAATTTTTTGATGTGTTATAATAGGATTTCATTTTATGAAAATATTCTAATTTTGGAAGTTTGACCTTTTTTGAAAGGGCTTTTAAAGATTAAATATCATCTTATTGTAGTGAATGCGTATGCATTTATTTTCCAATAATTGTGAGAACTTGCACACCACTTGTACTAGACTAGGCCAAATTTTTTTCCCACTATCAACATTTTTTTAGTTACATTTCATGGAAGTTGTCCAATAATTAGCATAATAATCTCAAATGCCTATCTAAAAGTTGCCCATAGATATCAATTGTGAACTATTTTATTCACTTTAAATTGTTGTATTTTAGTTTAGAACTACTTAATTTAAGATAACGTGTATAGGCAAAAAGGTTGTGTTCTTTATTTTAGAAATATAAAATATTGAAACTTTGACATGTAAAGGGCAATCATATTTTAAATGAAAGATATTAAATTTAATTAACATGCAAAGATCATTGCACTTCAGACCTGGCATTGTAATAATCATCTTGTTAATGTTAAATATTATTAAAAAATAAATATTTTTCTTTTTAATAAATCATATCTTCAACATGCACGTGAGGCTTGCCCATAACCCCCATTTAACCACCCTCTTCTTTCTAGACTTTTCCTTTGTAAAAGCTTCCACCAACTATTCAAGATGCCTCTAAAATTGTATATGAAATGTATAATTAAAGTAGCCGCTCAGCCACTATGCAAACAAGGATGCTTCGAATAAATTTATTGCCATATAGCCTAAGTTGACCTAGTGGTAGAGAACTTGTGCTCTTGAAAAAGACGTCACTATAACAAATCCCACAAGAAGTAAAGTATGTATGTCTTGTCTATAACATGCTGACCCAAAAATAGATAGCTAATATACAAACTATAAAAACTACTTTCCTTTTTTCTTCTTTTTTCCTAACTCTCATTATCATTTAAATTTATCTATTTTAAGATATATTATTTCTTTCCTAGTCAATAGAAACAAACACCAGGGTTCATTTGTAGTTTCACCATTCCCTTCAAATTTTTGTTGCAGTCAACGAAAAAGGAAAAACACTTTTTTAATATTACTTAACTGAAGCTTACAATATCATGACCAGATTGAGAAGCACAAACCACTACTTTTTATGTCCTACACCACAACAAAGCCTGGTTTCTCACTAAGTTTGATTATCAATTAAAAAAAGCTTTTTCCCATACAAAAGTAGAGGAAACATACAGGAAAAGGAAAACATAAATAATAACAAACGCTACGCTGCTTAATATCTGACTATGCATCAGTGCCTTAAAACATCGTACGTGTCTTCACATAACAGCTCCAGCTAATATCACTGCTATTACGACGTTAAGCACAGGGGATACATATGTGATCGAAGCTGAAATCTTCTGGGCGGGACTCGGACTCGGACTCGGAATCGGACTCGGGCTTGTCCCCCTAGTTGGAGTGCCAGAAGGGGAAGTAGGAGAGAGCCCTGAAGCTGTCGGAGAAGGGGAAATTGTAGGAGGTCCTGAATCTGAACACACAAAACAGTTGAAAATCAATAACAATCATTTTACACCCTGTGGAATTCCAATCCCAACAGAAAGAAAACAAACAAAAGATTACCTTGGCATCGGCTGACAGGTGGCGTGGTGATTTGGCATAGGCCGGGCAGGGCGAGAGCTCGAGTCTGATTAATGGGAATCCCCAGAGAGTTATTACCAGTGAGCAGCTGGCACAGACATGGAGCGTTATTGGTGACAACAGAAGCAAGGGCACTGCAGCAGCCCTGAGAAGGGGTCGTCTGAGTTCCCATGATATAATTGAGACACGGAGATAAACTTAAAAGGACGCTGTTACAGCTTGACTGGGCCATCACGCCCTGCTTTCCCACAGCGGCCATCAGAGCCACCATGCTCAATGTTACCAGAGTTAAGGGAGTCACTGTTTGCTGTGTTGCTCTTGATCTTGCCATTGAACTTAAAAAGAAAACAAATGTTCCTATGCTGTGCAGTAGAAATAATCAGATCCCTCACAAACTGCTGTACACAAAAACAGTGTTGTGCGTTTATAGTGAAATAGAGTAGAGAGGGCGGGGAAGTTTATAGGGCGATTCAGGGGCCCCCAATAAGCAGAAAAGTTGGTACATAAAAGGTGTTTATTCACCAAACCGTATCTTTTGACTCTGCCAATATTCTCCTCTAAGACCTTCTAAAATGAAGACGCTGGAACCATATATACGCCGTGAATGTATTCGTGGCAGCGATTCGTTTTGGGAACTCATTTTTTTTTATAGCGTGGAGCAACATAGGTTGGTAGCCAACTACTCTACTTTGCAAGGACGTGGCAACAAAAATTATATATTAAATTCTCGGATATGTCGGCTTTAGTGAGGCGTGACTACATATATATGCTCTATGCTCTTTTGATAATCTTTAATTTTAGACTTTATATCGAATTAATCTAGATTATGTAATCTTTAGTTCTAAGAAGGGAAGTTTTTACTTTCATATAATTTTTTAGTAAACTTGACCAATTCTAAATTCGACTTATCTTTTCTATAGTTTTGTATTCTTATTAACTCGTTCAAATATATACATCTTTTTTAATATGTCACATATTATAGTTGGATTTAATTTTCTAATTTTTATTGAAGTCCAACAACATGTCTAAATTATAGGATTTGATGTTTATTCACATTTCATATTTACATGAGTTCTAGTAAGATTGTTTTTACACTCCCTCTTAGCTAGGGAGGATAAATCAATCCAATGCCAACACTTATATGACACTTGACAACATCAATCATATGATGTAAGCAATAAAAGCGTCATCCTCATGATGTAATCAATAGAAACAGAGTCTCAAGATGTGGATTACCTCCATCGACAATTATATCCATAAGCTCTCCGGTGGATTGCCTCCATCAAAGATTCTATCCACAAGCTCTTAGGTGGATTGCCTCCATCGGCGATTCTATCCACAAGCTCTCAAGTGGATTGCCTCCATCGGCGATTCTATCCACAAGCTCTCAGGTGGATTGCCTCCATCGACGATTCTATCCACAAGCTCTCAAGTGGATTGCCTCCATCGGAAATTCTATCCACAAGATCTTGTGTACATTGCCTCCATCGCCGATTCTATCCACAAACTCACAAGCTTTAGAGTGGATTGCCTCCATTGACGATTCTATCCAAAAGATCTCATGTGGATTGCCTCCATCGGTGATTCTATCCACAAAATCATGAGCTTTAGAGTGGATTGCCTCTGTCGGCAATTCTATCCGCAAGCTCTCGTGTGGATTGCCTCCATCGGAAATTCTATCTACAAACTCACCTGCTTTAGAGTAGATTGCCTCCATCGGCGATTATATCCACAAGCTCTCATGTGGATTGCCTCGATCGGTGATTTTATCCGCAAACCCACGAGCTTTAGAGTGGATTGCCTCCATCGGTGATTGTGTCCACAAGTTACCGGGTGGATTGCCTTAATCAACGATTCTATCCACAAGCTCTTGTGTGGATTGCCTCCATTGGCGATTCTATCCACAAACCCACGAGATTTAATATAGATTTCCTCAATCGGCGATTCTATCCACAAGCTCTATTTATTATGATCTATTTCAGCCATCACAAGATGTCTATCATAATAGAAGGTCAAGTTATTCGAAGATTGTCACCTTTCAATAACTCTTACAAATACAAGTGATAATCATTTGGAAGTCATCACTTCCTCATGATGTACACAGGGGGAAGGCCCATTAAAAATATGGAGTCACACACATGACATCCATCATGCCTCAATGTAGAGGGTGAAAACAAGGGATTTCACCTAGAACTTCTCTGATAGAGAAGAACTCATTGAGAAGATATTAATCTATTGATCATCCAAGATTACTCAAGATGAACTGTCAGACTCCCTCTGACTCTTATGTCAATCTTCTTAGCTCCTCGTCCAAAGTTACCTCTAAATATTTAGACTCCCTTTGAAAACAATTTCTTGTGCTTCTGTCCTGAAGGTATGTCAGAGAGATTACAAATAGCTTATAAACTAAATTATCTCATATGAAAATACTAAAGATAGAAGCATACAAGATTTTACTAGCCAATATTATAGCATAAATTTCAAACTCAATAATTCATGTGCATTAATAAAACATGGAATACGTGTCTTAAGTTTAAAATATTGCCTTTCTTAAGGTGAGCCCATATAGGAAATATCAACTCTCATCAAATTTTGAAGTTGTTTGTGGAGGACACGTTGCAGGAGATCATAATGTTATTCTTGCTAGCCATGTCGACGACCTTCATGTAGAGCAACAACCTAGAGTGGATGATCATCATTTTCTCACTCTCCACTATGGATGGTTCAAATAGAAATGTAACATTGGTTATTATTCCCCCCACAATGTATAATTCCCACTCTTATAACGTTGAACAATACGCATGTCTTCTTGTTAAATGACTTGATTTCTCCAAGAGAGTTGAAACTCTAAAATTAATTCCTTTTTTTTTTCTATAAAGAGACACACTTCCTTGAATACATTTTTCTTTGTTAATTCTTGACCATGATCATAACAAATTAATATATCTCTTTAGTGAAAGCCACTCTCAGGAATTTCACATAGACCCGTACACAATGCGTCATAACCTTTGAACCCCATTCTATCTCAACGATTGCTCTAGTGGGATTCTTCAACATTTGTTTTTCCCCAGCCTATCCGAAATTCAGAAAAAATTAACAGTGGATTTGTGATATATATGGTCCCTTTACCGAGAGTATATTTTCTGAGACAGTCACACAATCACTATCAACAAACTACTCACTGACATTTGTAGTCTAACTCTGATACCATTTTAAATTTTTAGGATAGCTGCAAATGTAATATCACTCTATGTTGTATGTGTTTTCCAAATGCAACAATCTCTCTTTCATTTATATTGGGAATGAGGCTAGGAGAGACATGTCCCTTCATGGGACATCTCTATTCATTATTATTTATAAGAAAGGAAATGCCTCTTCCCATTAATTATAATTTGATCAATCTTATAATGTTTCATCAATCAATTATTAATTAAGAATAATAAAATAATTTCATATATAATACTAAATGTCATATGATTAATAATAATATAACATATATAGTATATTATTATTAATCAACATATATTATATGTTTTCTAATGATCATACAACTGAAGATACAAACATTAACATAACAAATGAAAGAAACCTTAATACAACACATATTTTAAGACATATGAAGCCTTTGTTAAAGCTAGATAAAAATTAAAACTTCATATCTTTCTCAATATAGACAACACTATATAGTTAAAAAGTTAATAAGTACATTGACATTCATGATTTTGTGGAATCTTATTCTAAAGTTAGAAGTTGATGGAAGGCAAGTTTGAATGTATTACGCTTGTAAAAATATAAGTTTCAAAAGCCATTGTATGGTTCAAAGAAATATAAGCCTATTTTGATCCTATTTTAAGCCTAAGAGTAGGATTTAAATTAGCTTCAACATAATGAACATGGGCATTCTACTAAAAGTACAGTGGGATCATGATGTGCATTCATTGTATCCTTGTCAAGTGTTTTGAATGCAATCACATTATATTTTTAAATTTATTTTTTACCACTCTTTAGTCCCCACATCCATACACATGTCTAGTTGAATGATAATTATTAAAAGGTTTAGTACAATTGACATGTGAGTTAGATTTTGATAAATTAAAAATTAAAAGTATGACTAATAGAAGGCACGCTTGATTCTAAGCAATTATACAATATTAAAGTGAAGGTGCATAATGCTTTACAATACAATGCAAAAACCAACAATGCAATGCAATAATAACATAACTCTAAGTCCTAAGAAATTAGATATAATATTGTGTGCTCGTATCCCTAATATTAAAAATTCTTTGTAATCTTAAGAATTTGTATATATAAAATTATTATAAAATATTTTTGATCTAAAGAGTTTGTACAATTCTAAATAACAATTTTGTACATATACAAATTAGATATAATATTATGTGATCTTATTGCTTCTTATAATTTGAAGTGAAGAATTTAAGAAGCACTAAGTTCATCTTAAGTATGGAGATTAGAAGACATATAATTAAATCTTTACTTAAATTAGAGTAAGCATGTTGAGTCTATGCTATAATTTAAATTAGCAATAGATGCTACAAACCACTAAGGGTTCTTATTTCAATGAATACAAAGTTATTAGTTGAGTATTGTCTATTTTCATCTATAGTTATAGTTATGGAGGATATGTCTTATCTTCCTTATTCTACTATAGATGGTAGTTTAATTTATGCCATAATCTTTACTATAGTAGACATCTCTCAAATAGTGGTACTATTAAGTAGTAATATGGCAAATATTAGTAGATAAAACTAGGAAGTAGAGAAGAGAGTTCTTATGTACTTGCTAGGCTCTACAAAGTATTAGGTTTTCTATCAAGAATAATACTTGTATCACTTGGAGATCCTAGTGTTTTTTTTTTTACTTACATTGGGTAGGATATATGGATAGATATATCAATGACTATATTTTTAACCTAGTTTCTTGTAGAAACAACTAAATGTTAAATATATAGGATGTGACCTTGATTTATCCACTGCAAAGGAAATGTGCATGGTAGATACTTATTTTCAAGTACGGGGGCAATTTGACCAATAAACTTGTGTTATATATAGGGGTGATTTAGGGTGTAGTATGAATGTGATGGTCAAAGCACACCAACAACTTGGCAAAGAACTTGACTTTTCTAGAATGAACTAAGTATATAGATGTTTAGTATCATTTTGGTTAGTGTCTTTAATTCTCTACATGGCTTTATTAAGCCTAGTTAGGTGTCATCTATTTGACTTGTTCTCGTAAGGGATCTAAAAAATGCATAGACATCTGACAACGGCTTCACCCCCTGCGTGTTTTGTCTTCAGATTGGATTTTGTGGTCTTCATTTCTACCTTGTCTCTTTTGCAAATTAGGGATGATAGCGTACATCTCAGAGTTTAGGTTTTAAATCTGGCCCGACAGTGTTCATCTCTGCATGTGGGTCTGCAGGGGTTGAGAACCCTAAACGGGTTGTAAAATCATTGTCTACCTACGGTTCAAAATATTCCCACTATCCCGCATCCAGTACATTTTTTTTAAGTGCATTTTTTTTAAAAGTTTACATTGTTGTCATATGGATTTTTAGTCCCTGGTTCTTTCCTATCCCGGGGCTTAATTTTGTGCCTTCTATTTTTATTTTTAGTAAATTCTTTTTTGTGGAGATAAAAAAATTTTGATCATAATTTTTTAGAAGAGGATTAATTTTGTAAAGTGAAAAAATACTTTTTCTTATACCGTTTGCTCTTCAATTTGAAAATGAGTTCTATTTTTTGCAAAAGTGTGTGCTTTTTCATCACAAATCCAACATACACACTCACGCACTATCATTATAAAATGTCATTTTTAGTGGTTTTTTAGGGGGGTTTGGTTGTAAAGCACTCCTATAAAGTGCCAAAAATAAGGGGAGAAAGATAGTCAAGGGGATATTGTGTATTTTTTGTTTTACTTTTGTTAGTTCAAAGTGTTCATGCCTCTCACAAATAATCGCTTCCATTTGAGTATTTTGTAGAATCCTCCTAATAAATGGAAAATCATATATGGATATTGTGGAAAGTATAGGCATACAACATAACAATGTTGTTTTCATAAAATTGTGAAAATGCAACAAATTCTTCTCATTCATGGTATTGCCATACATGATTCTCAAACTCAAACGTCATCAAGACTCACTTGGCCATCTAGTGGTACACCATCACTTGTTACTACATCTGAATCTATTGCTCACTCATTCATTAGTTTCATAGATTATTTGCATCAGGTATTTTTTATGGTCATACCAGATCCATTGAGATGCTTCTCTATCAGACATAGTATGCTTGTTTACAGAATCTCATCTTGTAGATTTAAATGACAGGATTGAATACATTCATCTTCTATTTGGTAATATTTTTCTTGAAGTTTCATCAACATTTCCATCTTTCAACATTTTTCTTACCTCGCCTACATCAACTCCTATCGTGATAGATTGTGCAAATGTTCATAAGTTGTGATATCCAACTCATTTATCTTCATATGCGGTAATATTAAATTCTCATCAATCTAGACATGACCATACATCCATGGTCCCTATCCTAAAATATTTTATTGTACATGACCTATCACACATCATCATTGACTTGGATACCTTTGAACATCATTCCAAGGCATCAGTTCCATCATTTCAATCTTTGGATTATGTGCAACATTTAGAGACATTCATCTTCCTTGCTACATATTATTATTGGGAATGTGAAGTAATCTTGCACAAATTTATGGTGTTTTTTCTTCCCAAGGGGAGGACTATTGCTCAACATTCACGGATCATCTTTATCATCCAATGTTGAGCATCTACCAGTACTACATGGAGTTCATCACTTCATATCTTCTGGGGGGTCATATGATCTTCACTACTTTCTCTCCTACTGGGAGAACATATTGTACTTTATGGTAGAACTAGTCCTTGGGGGTTATCATAAGTCCTCCATCTATCACTCTTCTTCTTCACTTGTACATGCCATTGCATCTTATTTCTTTTTGGAGAGAGGTTTTGTTCCCACTAGTTTTCCTCTTTTCTCCTTGCTTTTGATTTATTTACATTGTAAATGAGTACCTTATCAGGACAACTTGTCAGGACTAATTCTCCACATGGCTTTATTAAGCCTAGTTAGGTGTCATCTATTTGACTTGTTCTAGGTGAGTTGTCTAGTTGGTTGTCAACATTTAGGAGTTTACTAGAGATGTGTCGATTTCATTTCAACACATGTCATCCTAGTCACTCAAGCAAATTTGCCACCACTCTAGTTCTTTCCTCCTTTCATGGTTGGACTTGGTTGCACCCTCACTCCTATATGTATCTTTCTTCTCCAATGAATGGTAGGTTGACTTTGGGCTCAAAATTTATTTTTGGCTTCATCTTATCTCTTTAGATTCTTGAAATTATTTGAATATTTTTGTGACATGGTGAAGGATGGAACAATGATGATGGAAAATATTGACGCTTTAGTGAATTATTTAGATGTGTTGAGGAATTCTATGAGAATAGAGAAGTTGAGATGGTGTAGTGAATATATGGGCTTCACATCCCTTAGTATTTGGATGCTATTGCTGCCCTTATTATTTTGCAAGCAAGTGAAAGCATGTTGGGAAAATGTGTCTCAACTTTACATTCTGTCATGTTTATATTTAAATATTTAAATATATTGTATTGTTACATGCATTTTTAATTTGACAATTTATAATTATCACTTAGTTGTCATTGAATTTGTTGAATACAATAAAGGTATCTTGTAAAGTTGATAAGAGGTGTTGGATTAAAATGAAAATGAAAAGAGAATGTTAAATGTAGACTTGGATGGGATAAACCATATCTTTAGTTTGCATATGCAAGTTACAATAAAGGTGGATACAATCACATGTAGAATGCATTACTTGAAAGAGAAATTTTCTAACTTTTGTCATGTAGATTTGGGCATGGGGAGTTGTCTGGAAATTTTTGTGCAATATTTAGCTCACGATTTTCTCTCATGATTGTAAAAATAATTGGTGATATGTAGTTTTGTAGCATTGTCTATTTATTGGTTTGTAATTTAAAGATGTATATTTTTAATGATTGTATGATTTTATTGAAGTTTATATTACTGAATTCTCTAAACTTGTATCATTTTATTCGTATGTAATCTTGAGCTTGTTGATACCATACAATTAGTTTTTGTATGCACACTTATCTATTATTACCCCTTCTTTTTAAATTCTTCTATGAACCATTCCAAATTTCAGTTGCAAGTAAGAACACTTAATCAATTCTATTGCCTTGTAAAACTTTCACTTTCATATAATTTATTATCTCTGTTATATTTTTAAAATTTTGTTATAATAACAAAATTTTAAAAATATATTATAGTAACAATAAAAGCAAACATTAAAGTGATTTCCAAGAAACAACCATGTAGGGCACACCAACGGGGTTGACGTACTTACTCCGGCAGAAACATATCTCATTATTCCTTCAACTTTGTGATGCAGCCAATTTTAGAAAAAGTTCAATTTCATTCATATTAATTAGAAAAGCTTACAGAATCATGACCAGATTGAGAAGTCTGAACTACTAGATTATTAGTTACAAAACCCTGGTCTCTGCAAAAAATTATCATCAATTAAACTTCTTGTTTTCCAATCACAAAAGTAAGGTAGGCACACAAACATCGAAAAATAAATTAGAAGAAAATGAAAACATAAATAACAATTTCAAATACATATTAAAGTTCACACTGCGTTATATCTCGCTTTCCTTCACTGCCTTCAAACATAGTATACGTCTTCACATCACAACTGCAGCTAATACCACTGCTGTTATGACGTTAAGCATATGGCATGCAAAAATGTTCGAGGCTGAATTGCTCTGGGTGGGATTCGAACTCGGGGTTGTTTCCGTAGTTGGAACGCCAGATCCGGTGCCAGAAGGGGAAGTAGTAGGGACCTCTGAAGCTGTCGGAGAAGGGGAAGTAGTAGGAGCCCCTGAACCTGCAAACACAGAACATTTGGATATCAATAAAAAACTCTGTGAATTCGCATCCCAACAGAAAGAAAAGAAACAAATATTTACCCTGGCATTGGCTGACAGGCGGTGTGGTGACCTTGCATGCAGCGGGTAGAGCGAGAGCTCGAGTCTGATTAATGGGAATTCCGAGCGAATTATTACCAGTGAGCAGCTGGCACAAACAAGGAGCGTTATTCGTGACAATAGAAGAAAGGGAGCTGCAGCAGCCCTGAGAAGCGGTCGTCTGATTTCCAGAGATATAATTGAGACACGGGGATAAGCTCACAAGGGCGGTGGTACAGCTTGACTGCGCCATGACGCCCTGCTTTCCCACAGCAGCCATCAGTGCCACCACGCTCAATAGTAACACAGTTAATGGCGTCGGTATAGTCTGTTTTACACTTGATGCTGCCATCGAGCTTAAAAACAAAACAAATCTTGCTATGCAGCGTAGTAGAAACAACCAGAGACCTCACAAATTGCTGTATCCAAACAGAGTGTTCTGCGTGTTCTGCAATCGACTGGAAAGGGCGGGGAAATATAAACGGAAATTTGAGGGCCCACAACAAGCAGAAGGGTCGGTAGTCAAAGGATGGTTATTCACCAAACCAAGAGTTTATTATTTGTTCTTTAGACATTTATAAAATGAAAGGAGAGGTTGGGTACTCCTATATTCGCGGACATGGATTCCAAGTGTCTAGATTTGGATGAGATCATTTTTAATGGTGAGAAGCAGATATACTGGTAGCCAACTGCTCTACTTTACAACGAATTTTAATTTTCAATTCTCGGTTGCGTTGTCTTT
>MU224933.1:2230503-2257916 GCA_018584345.1 Thuja plicata
TATATATATATATATATATATATATATATATATATATATAATCTTTTATTTTTCTCATTAAACTCTATCAACATATTTAAATTTTAGGTTTGATCTTCTTTTATGTTTCACATCATTTGATAAACTTATCTATTATTATTTTTTTAGGTTTCAAGATTTATTTATTGTCTATAGATATATTGAATAAAGGGTAGTAATATGTTTTTTTTATGAATTTTAGATGGTTAGAATAAAATATATGAAAATAATTTAACATATCATATATTTGATACATATGAAGATATCATTAAATCGAAATAAAAGTTATTTTCTAGAATTGCTTCCAACTAAAGTATAATATATTATTAAAAAGTTAAAAATTAGATTAACTTTGGTTGTTTTTAAACATCTAATGTTAAAAAATGTAAACTTGATGAGTACGAAGTTTAAATATATTTTTTTATTAAGGTAAGATGGGTTTTTGATAGCACCCAAGCCTTGGTATTCAATAAGGAGGTTAATGAAGTGGTAACCAACAACAACTAGATCAAAACCAAAATAACAAACCTTCAAACATTACAAAAACAAACCAATAAAGAAGTTGAATAAACAAAAATTGCAAATATAAATCAATTAAAGTCATTGTTAGGGCACAACTTCACCCCCAATGGAGCGACTTGAGAAGGACGATCCATTAGTGAATGACTTCTTTTCTTGTGAGGAATAATTGTCCATGAAGCACATCATCATGAGTAGAAACCTTAACAATAGGAGAAGAGGGTATGTTACAATAAACTTGAGAAGCTCCTCCCAAATGAGAGAAGGATTAAAGTTTCATATTGAAGATTGAGTGTCTAGGGTAACAAAAGGATGATAGAGCTTAACAAGTCACTAGGAATCGAGGTAGTAAAAGAGGAGACAACATCCAAGGCAGACAAAATATTTGACGTAGAAGCAGACAATGATTAAGTCTCTGGGACAACAAAAGGAAGAGAAAAGCATCGCAAGACACTAGGAGTTGGTGTCAAAATCTTAGATGGTATTGTTAGTTCTTTGTGTACAGTCATAGACTTCAGTTCAAATATCCTATGTCTATCCTAATTTTTATATTTGGGGCCACTTACCAATACTTTTAATAACCCTACTAAGATATCCTCTGAAACTCCATATCTAAGGGTAGGAACCCATATTGTTCTAGTCTCAGTGACCTCCATGATACATTCATCTATGGTAATAAGGAATGAAATATCATTTTTATACTTTTTCAACAATTTTATTTTGAATTCTTTCCCTTTGATGCATCTGACATTGAATAAAGAAAAGAATGAGGTAAATGCTTCTTCTTTAGCATCCAAATCCTTAAATTTAGCCATGTGCTCATTTATTTTATGTCTAACAGGCCAGTTTGGAAACCAAAGAATTTTGTCAAATTTGGAGACTTCATTTATGAAGTAGAATAATATGCATAGAGCTAAAGTGTCATACAATAACTCCTATTTCTTATCTTTGGATTGTTTCATATTCTCCATGAAATATGGTCTTAGAAGTTCATATAGTTCATAATCCACATTCTTCTCAACCATTTCATAAGCCACATTTACAGTAGTTGTAGATACTGAATTCTCTCTATTTGTAAAGTAGATCTTGTTTCCTATAATAAGGGATGCATATTTTACACCTGGATTTGTAATGATATTGAATGATATATCTCATCCATCAAATAAAGCATTAGTTAGTATTTCGACATCTTTATTCTTTACTATCTTCAATATAGGGTTTGATCTGGTGGTCCATAGACCGATGATTTATTCTATTACTTCCTTGGTGAGCATGTAGGGTTGGTCCAATAACATGACACTATCATCGATTCTACTAATTTATATCCATATCCAATTATTAGAAAATTGGGAATAGGTTTCACACATCTATTTTCTTCTCTACTAGGGTTTTGTATTGTAGTTTTACTCCTATGTCATCTCCAGTTAATTCACTATGCCATATATCAACCAATTTCCCATGATTGTATTTACCTATCTTGACATGAATATAATACGTGGTATCCTTAGTAGGTAAGACTCCAAATGGAATGTTGGGTAGTGCACCAATATGGTCATTTCTGTGTTGATTTGTTACGGTAATAGTTTAACTTTAGATGAAGTTTGGCATTGACATCAACATATGGTGTACCATCATAAATTTAAATTCACTTGCAAAATTACTAAGCTAGGGCACATGAATACCTTTTAGAATTTTGATGAAAACCATTGCTTTGCACCTTGACTCAAATACTTTTGTATAATCATCATCTTATCAAGCTTTGTTGGATTCATCCTAAATTTCTCTTCTTGATTCTTTCACTTGTGCAGATTTGGTTTGAGGAAAACTGCTTCTTACATCCTTCTATTTTGTTCTCAATTATCCCATTTAGACATTCCTTTGTATTTTTGTCATATTCATCTTGAATCTTCTGATTGATAATCATGTCATTTATTGTTTTAATTCTTCACTAAAGTCATTAGGTGTTTCCTTGAATTGTTGATTTCCTCCCTTAGCTTCCAGATGCATTAATTTTCTTGTTTGATATTTTCCTTCAAATCTCTATTTTCATTCTCAATATTTTCCTAATCTTCAATAGCTTCTTTGAGTTCTCTATTATTATCAAGTTTCCTTTCATTTAGAAATTCTTTGAGAGTGGATATAGACACTTATTTTTCAATTTCCAAGATCTCCTCCAACTTGTTAGGCTTAATCAAATGACCTTTCTATGATACAAATAGTTGAACATCTGGTATATTGAGAGGGGGCATGAATTAGTATACCATTTAAATAATTAAATCCTCTAAATAACCATCCACTTTAAATAATTAATTATAGAAATGAAATGTAAGCATGAGAAGCAATGCACAACACAACACTAATATTTTTATGTGGAAAACCTGAAAAGGGAAAAACCACAGATCGGATTAACTCTCAATATCTCATAATTGGATAAAAAATATTACAATGGTTCACTACAAAATTTTTTGACTTGCTATAAATATTATAAATGAACTATTATATTTTTATCTCAGATATGCATGAGGTGCAATTGCAAATAAGTACAATATACAAATTTCACACACTTCATCTAATGACAATCACAACTATAAAACAACCAAAAATCACATCATATCTCAGAATTTGTTTTTCTAGAGTTGCACAAGATACATATATATAGGCCAAATTTCTAATACAATGTGTTAGCCTAATCATACATACTGCGTTCCAAAGAATAGGTTGGCCAAAAATGTTTCCATGTGTTAAATCAAATGGCTCCACACATGTTATCCTGTTAGATCAGCCAAAATAAAGTAGATATTTCCACAACACTTGGTTTAAACACAACATCAAATGTGTAACCAATCCTCAAAAAATCATGACAAAATATAATCAACTAATGAAATGTGAGTCATCTGACTAAACCACCCCATTCTTGGAACATAGAATATTATCAAAATGTTTCTTTTTGGAAATATGACTTCTACATTCTACACAAATTAGGAAAACTTGAATATGCATTTTATCATATAGTAAAACCTATAGCCAAAATCTTAGGACTAGAGCATCAAGTGCATGGAGAAATGTAAACCAAAACAAAAATGCCAAGTTTATCAAAAATATTGGATCTCATGTTATCGACTAGCTTATTACATCAATGATAGTAAAATGACAACATTGCAACAAGATATAGGTGTAACCCATGTAGGAGCTAAAGAAAGATCTAATCCAGAGCTATATAAATTGATAATCATTTTATCCAAAATGTGATTGTGCTCGACGCTAACCTCTTGGTCATCCCTAGCCCTCCATATTTCCTTTTACCTCCTATTTTGAACATAAATGTAGATCATAGGTTAATCTCTATTTTTGCCTCTCAAATTTGGTCTCTTAATTGAGTTCTTTCTTTGTAATTAGTCTACGCATGCAAAAAATTATCCCTCTCTCTATCTTTCTCTTGGTTTGGCATTTTCCACATTCATTTGCATAGTCATCTTCCATAATAATGAAGGATCACTGCACCCACAATGCACATGAGCCTCCTTGACCATAGCCGGTCATCTTCCTTCCAATATATGAGAGGATATAGGTGTGAGCTTCCTAGTTTGTCAACACATCCTCGTAAAAATACACATCTATATTTTCTTTCATTATGCCTATTTTTTAGTAATAAGATTAAAAAAGGTAGAGTTGAAAGCCTTTAACATCTATTTATTTTTATGAGACTCTTGAACCACTTTGAAAGGAATAAATTTCATGATTTTCTAAAATTTCATGAAAGAATTCAATATAAAACCCATCAGGGCCTAGGGTTTTCCCTTTTTTTAGTTGAAAAACAATCCCCTCTAATTCTTGCAACAAGATGGGATCAATGAGAAACTCATTCATCTCATTAGAGACAAATGAGAGAATGTTGTCCAAGATACTGGTTCGCTCCTCAATAGCTAGGTGAGAATCCGAAGTAAATAAATTTGATAAGTTTTGAGAAGCCTCTCTAAAGATACACCCCTTGAAGAATTTGGAGCACACTTTGAGGACATAAGAGAGACCCTATAATAGAATTACTATGCCATCAAGCCTTAAGTAAATTATGAAAAAAGAAGTGTTCTTATCCCCTTCGTGAAGCAAATCAACTTGAGATTTATATTTCTAGAAAATATCCGCATGCAAATCCCATTGTTCAAATTCCTTAAGAGAAATAGATTCATCTCTGCTCAAATCCAAGGTTAGACCTTGATCTCAAATCAAATGAGTAATATTAACTAGACATGACTACATGCAACTATTTTAAGAGAATGTAAGTTTCCAAATAATTGTTTATTCCATCTCTTGACTCTATATTTCACATATTGTAACCTCTCAAAAAAGGAATTTATATGGCTCTATTGTAAGAAATATTTTCTTCTTTCCAATAGTCCGTTTTAACTTCCTGAAGAGAAAGATCCTACAACCCCATAAGCTAAAACTTAAAAGAGGGATTTTTAGAAACCCTGAATGAAATAGCTAAGAGTTTGATTGGCATGTGATTAGAGCCTCTCCAATCAATGATTTAAGAGCTACTAGTTTGCCTATCACCCAACCAATATCAAGATATAAGAAATCTATCACGCCTCTCCAAAAGAGACTCTTTACAATTTCTTCTATTATTCCATTTTAAAATACCATTGTTTGGTTTCACATCAATTAAATTTAGAATTTCAATATTATCTCTTAGCATATATATACAAATGGGTCCAATATGGCTAAATGATCACTTTTCTCCTCCAAAGTATAAATCATGTTAAATTCTCTAGACACAACTCAAAGAAGAGGTATCAAAGAACAAAAAAATATAATATGAGACTCAAGTTATGATTTACAAAAGGGATTCATATGGGCATAAAATTTAAAAGAAGAGACATGTTTCTTCCAAATCAAAACTAGAATAAACCATAGAAATGGAAGAGAAACTCAAAATCCACCATAAATGGATAATATTATTCAAGTTACAAAATAAATAAAAAACACCTCTAGAATTATCTTTAGCTCCCACACACTTCCAATGACCACAAGGTCAGATCCTAGAAGCTTTGTTTAATAAACCATATATTTTCAACTTAGTTTCCAGAATAAAAATAATATCACAAGAAACTGATTCATTGAACTCGTGAATAACATTTTGTCTAAGGATTCTATTCATATCCATCACATTCAAGGAGATGACAATCATTTATGACGCTAGGAGAAATGTGGGGAAAATGGAAATCTATAGTTTTCATTGATCCAAATTCTACCAATGTCTAAGCAATTAAGTTCACCTTCAATTTATCCATCTTATGTTCTACCTTAGTAGATATCTCCTAATGGATTTTCTTAAGGACCTTTTGATGTAAATCCAAGGATTGAGCAGTGGCACTGTATTTATTAGGATCCAAAATCCTTTTAACTATGAGGGATATTGAATCCACCATTGCACTAGTAGCCATCTAGATAAGAGTTCCACTTGGTTCAGGAACATCTTAAATTGGAGAGGAAACATTTGTATATTGCATTTCTCAATGATCCTCCATCTAAAAATTCAGATTACCATTCCCTTTTTTATCTAACAATGTAACACCCAATGACATAGCACTAGGGGAGAGGTCATTTAGAAAATAGTCATTAAGAGCCTCAAATTGATTAAAGGTTTCATCATTTTATCTATCTTTTAGAGTTCTCTTATAGCCTATTTTCTTATTGCAAGGCTTTGTAGGAATAAAACCTTCCTTCTCTATGGCCCCTTCAGACATACCATCTTTCCCTATATCCATCTTAGGAATACAACTAGAAGGAACCTTCATATTAGGAGTAATTTAAATAAAGTGAGGGTATCACCTTTCTAAATGCCCATACTCATGGAGTATTCGACATCTAAATGGTAACATCTCATAATCAAGTTGTGAAATCTAAGAAGATAATTCCAAACAAATTTCCACCAAATATGGCTAAGGTTAATACAAATCAATTTCAACACAATTTTGAGCATAAGAAACTACCTTCGTATCCTAGGTTGTGTAGTCAAACACATTGGTTCTCCAAGAAAGAAAGCAATTGAATAAATAATGTCACTTCTTTAGGACTTGAGTGAAAGTCTAGGGAGACAAATCCAAATTGGGACTCTTGAAGGAAGTTATCCTCTAATGATTTGAAACCCACATGCTAGGGTTTGATGAAGAGCCCCACTTGGTTAAAAAAGTAAGGGTCTCACTCAAAAGCCTTTTGTCTATCGAACATACTTGAGAAGACAACCAAAAAGTAATTGTTTTCCACCATTAATATCTCCATATCTCCTTCAAGATTCCAAACACGTTATACCTACGATTCCAAAACTACTAGAGAAAATTCTAAGCCCCGTGATTTTGTAGATAAGAGCAGGATTACAATAGTAGGAGATGTCGACCAAGACTATCTCTGGCTAGATCGCCAATATAGGACGATCATGGCTACTAGCCAAAATTCCACTCACTTTCTTAATTTTGGAAAAGCCCTTGGCAATAGCAGTCCCTTCCCCAAGTAAAAATTTATTTTGTTACTCTATTCTATTCGCATGCATAGAAGCTGGGGGCTCTAAAAAAATCATAGCCCATGATTCCATTAGGTTCGGAGAAACACCTTACTCAGCCATAGCAAAAGGATGACTGAGAGCCACAACCCTCTTTGAAAAAACTAATTGTAAAATAGGCAAACCCTGAAGCAAAAATGAGCCAAGAAAAAAGAGTGGAAAGTGATATATTCTCAAAAACACACACACACACACACACACACACACACACACACACACACACACACACACACACACACACACACACACACACATATATTCCTAACTACTTATAGGTGCGTTGATAAACCAGATAGTGGACTGTTTATTGTGGCAAGTCGTGCTGTTTTATCCATCTATTAAATTGAGGATATTTTCCTATTGGTTAACCTTGCTTCTTCAATGAAGAATGAATCAATTAAAAATAAGATTAATTTTTTATTAGATAATTTGTCAAAAATAGAGAAAATATATATTTGTTTTAATTCAAGTAAATATCTTTAGCATTGAGTTTCAACATAGAATGCATTGATCATTTGTGAGTTTTTATAACATTGAACAAATAAGTAAATGATTTATATAAATAATTTAAAAAATAATTTCTACTATATAAAAAAATATTTATATAAAAGCTTATTTATATTGATCATTGAGAAGTTTTCTTCACAGTATAGATTGAAGTGAGAATAATATTGGAATAAATCCTTTGAATGAATATAATTAATATTTGAAATAGTTTTTGACAAAAAGGAATAACTCTTGAATACCTTAGTCCAATTGATTTGGATATTTTATTTATTTTAAATTAGTTAATAATTATTAAACAATTTAGACACATGTTATTATATTATACAATTTAAAAGATAAAATAAAAATAATTGATGTTTGTGAAATGTATTTATTCTTAAATAGAAAAATCTTAAATAGTTTTAAAACACTTTACACAATAATTAACTTTTCAAAAATAATAAGTTATAAGTTCCATATACTTAATGATAAGACATAAATATATACCCAAATGATAAGATATTCCTCTTTACAATTGCTCAGTTCTTAACAATTTGTATTTTGAATGACCACTGATAGTAAATATTAGTTATAAAAAGAAATTATAATAAATATAAATATTAATAAATTAACATTATTTACTATGTATGAAAAATATTAAAGAAATTTTAAAATATTGAATATACATCTACACACAACGCAATTAATTTTTACTTTTTAATAATAATAAGATGGCATGCATCTCCGGGTTGATTCGTCAGATAGCATGTCTGTTGAGATTTTTGTGTAAGGTGCATATGTGTTGAGGGTTCCTTTAGACCCAGGGGATCCAGACCAATCACTACTCGTTCATGTGGATGACGTCTCAGTCGATAAAACTTTTCATTTGTTACTTGCTAGCCAATGATCCCATTTCAAAATTTGGACCAACAATACCCAAGGCATAGTTTGATGGTAAGCAAGAGGAGTAATTGTACGTAGGGAATATCAGAGATTTAATGTAACATTCCCATCATACGTGACATATGAGATCCGTGTCAAATAGTGTAAATACCCCCCAGGTGGGTTTTGATCTCCAAAATGACAAGCGCTTTTAATTGGCGATGGGTAGACCTATAGGAAAAAAAAAGAGTTCTGTACTACAATTAAAGCATATGCGATGTTCAACTTGGGATCAAATATTAGCAGATTTCAGAATTAAGTGTGGCTACTCTCCTAGTGTGTGCCTGCCATCAATTTGGAAATACATGAGTGCGATTTATATCATATAAGAATTAAATGTCATAAAGATCATCTCATCTACTTGCCACGAAGACACCTCAAGAACCTCTCTTTTTAGCCTTTTTAAACAGCCTTCATCATACTATGGGCAACACAAGTTCTGGAGCATGGATGGTATGGCAGAGGATTGTGTTATGTGTCGTTCCTATGCTTCTCTTCACTCCGAACTAGTCCCAAAAAATTATAGAATCTGGCTGCCGCCCAACTTAGATGAAGATGTTCTGCCTATGCTTATCACCGATAATATGTTTCTGGTCCATAACGATGTCATTCGACGTGCTATCAAACAGGTAATAGGGTATGAAATTTTTTCTCCAAAATCAAAACAATTTATGTTCCCATCTCGGCTAGTGTCAATTTTTTTGTCAAACGCAATGGACCTTCTTCAATCCCCTTGTCTCCTAGAGATCTTGGCTTTCAAAGTAGTTCAGAAGCAATTTTGGATTGCTTGTAAGCTAAAGGAGGCTATGCACAACTATGACCTTTGGAATGGCCGCGCGCTGATTGGTGGTTTGTTCACCACACACCAAATTCTGCACAACCACGGAGCTTTAGTTGCGTTTAATGGTGCCAAGAGGGCAATAGAAACACAGAATGAGCAGATCATGCGAAATGCTCTGCAAGAGGGTGGGCATACTCTTGGCCTGATGCTGGAGGGGAAAATAATGGTCATGGTTCACGCACTGTCGGTCCTCCTAGGAGTTCCAAATGTACCTTAATTGATCAAGTGCAACAAGATCCGAAACCCTCAAGATGGGCAAGGAGATATCAAGTGTGCCAATATTCACAAAAATACACAAGAATCACAGTCATTGGGCTAGGTGTTGGGTGTAATGCCCACCATGGATTGGGAAGGCAGACATCATGAAACACACGGAAGTGGGTTGGATTCCATGCCCCTTGGAGCAGAACCATCTGAATGGCTTATGGGTTGGGGGCCTCGAGATATGACATCTCACGTACAACAGAATTTGGGGATGTCCGGTTGGGTGTCGGCTACATCAGAAGTAGATTCTAAGGCAGTGGTTATGGAAGGGCCTCACCATTCACACCAGACTGTGGAGGCTTCGGAGGATATGAAGAGGCAAGAGTGACGCAAGCATCAGTAAGCAGTAAATTTTGCAGTTTTGTATAGATGCTGATAAATTTCACCCCGTGTTAGTGTCAGATTTTGTAGAAACAAACTTATGGTATTTTGGGGCTTGAGATAAAACAAAATTCTTTTTTGGAGCTGTAAATGGGTCGCGTACCTTGGAGTTACCAGTTCCACTGTTCCCTGACTGTGATCTGCACCGTCGTCGACAATGGGCATAACCGACACCAATCACAATGGACAAATTCTCTCTTTTGGGAATATATATGGTTTGGGTACCATGGGGATACCAGTTCTATTTTTTACCGACAGGGTCCAACACCGACGACGACACTGGTTATAACCGACACCGACCACAATAGTCCCCGACCTACACATTACTGACATCGACGACACTAGTTCCCGACGACTGACTCAAATCATTACCGACACCAACAACATCATCATTTGTCACCGATGATAATTAGTCTGTCACCGGCCAACAGACAATTCTGATAATGCAAGCACTGACAGCTTATCTGACAAATGATCTCGATCATCGGGGATTGCCGATGCTTTGTATGAAGCCATTGTGCTTTATTTTTATTATAGACTACTTTCCATACTACAGTATGTTCTGTCCAATGTAATAGAGAGGGTTCTCTATCTCTGATTATTTTCTATGTATTTGAACTAGGATTCTGGGTTTTCTTGCTGGTTCTTTCCCGGAGGAGCTCTTAAACCAGTTTTATTATTAATATATATTTATATGCTTTAAAAAAAAATAATAATAAGATGGCAGAGAAAGTTGCACAGTTATTGAACAAAACACAGCCTAGCTTGTCTCAGAAGGGCCTATCATATGAAAATGCTTTATCGATACAAAAATGAAGAAATTAAACAATTATTTTAAAAAATCATACAAGGAAATAACAATAACAATTCTATATGAAAGTCCACGCTCCTTAATATCTTCACATCGCAACAGTGGCTAATACCACAGCTGTTACTATGTTAAGCACGGGAGGAGTGAAAATGCTCGAAGCTGAATTGGTCTGGGAGGGATTCGAACTCGGGGTCGCCTCTTTAGTTCGAGTTCCAGAACCGTTTGTAGAAGGGGAAGTTGTTGGAGCCCCTAAACCTGCACACACAACAATAAGCTGTCAAAAATCAATAACCGAACATTGTACACCCTCTGAATTTGCATCTAAATAGAAAGTAAACAAGCAATTTTTTACCCTGGCATCGGCTCACAGGCGGCGTGGAAACTTTGTATTCTCCAGGCAGGGCGAGAGCTCGAGTCTGATTAATGGGAATCCCCAGTGAGTTATTACCAGTGAGCAGCTTGCACAAACGAAGGAGCGTTATTCGTGACAACGGAATAAAGGGAGCTGCAGCGCCCCTGAGAAGGGGTCGTCTGATTTCCAGAGATATAATTGAGACACGGTGATAAGCTCACAAGGGCGGTGGTACAGCTGGACTGAGCCATAACACCCTGCTTTCCCACAGCAGCCATTAGTGCCACCACGCGTAATATTACAACAATTAGTGGAATCGCTGATGTCTGTGTAAATCTTGATCGTGCCATCGAACTTAGAAACAAAACAAATCTTGCTATGCTTCGCAGTAGAAACAATTAGAGGCCTCACAAACTGCTGTATCAAAACAGAATGTATCTAAAGAAAAAGTTTCATTCTTGAACATAATCTCATGTATAATTTCTATTAATCTGTAGGCATTTTTTATATATTTGGTTCGTTAGAAATTATTACAATTATTTCCTAGAGTTATGTTTTATTATCGCTGATATCTCTTTGGATTGTTCTATTGTTCATACGGTTCATTTGTAATGACTAAATTTAACTTTAGCACTTAATTGAACTTCATATTTTGGTTCATTGTAGTCTATTGCTTTCTTACCATATGACAATCTGCTACATTTTTGTGGGATTAACATCAAATTGGACACTTTCTTTCATTATTTTAGTGATTTTTTAGAATTTTTTTAGCATTTTTCAGCATTTTTAGATCATCATTAAATTGAAAAAAGTCTTTGTTTGATAAGTAATGACAAAATAATATGATTGCATATATAAATAGATACATTTTCTAATAATAGTTTTTATTAACATATTAAATTTTAATGTTTTATTATAACATTATTTTAGATTGTATTTTTATCTATTCAATTATGTGAAAGATTACAGAAATCACATATGAAGTAAATTAGACAAATTAATTAACTCAAAATCAATGAAAAAACTTATGTACAAACTAAATAAATATATCCTAGAAATTAACAATTTTTATTTTAACTTACTATTTTCACAACTACTTTTTTGTTTTCTTGGATCTTGTAAATATGCACTACTTTTATTTTTTCCTTGGATCTTGTATATATGCACATTTATAGTATATTGACTCTTTATCCCATCGTGTCACACGTTATTTTTAGTACTATTTATGTTAACTCTTATATAACGTCTCTCCTCACCTCTATAACTACTGTCGTTTCTTATATTGAACAGAGAATTAACAAGCACTGAAAATAGACCATTCCCATTGAGAAGTGAGCAGGATGCGTTTAAGCTTATATGTTGAGAGCAACTCTGTGGAAGCTCATCATAATCAATGATGTCGAATCTGTAAAATATTACCGTCCCTCTAACACTCCACATAGAGCAAATCGTTAACTTTAATTAAAAATTAAAAACGAGTTATGTACGAAACCCGACGTGAACTCAAACACCATGAAAATATATACAGCAGGTCGTTGACTTCTAATTTAACATGAAAAACGATCACTACACGAAACCTTCCCTTTTTTTAGAGGATTAATGTACGAAACCTAACTTGAACTCAAACACTATAAAAGGATGTCGGAAACGGTTCAAAAACAATTCACTTTTTTGCACGTATTTTCATATTCAAAATATAGTTTTGATTTGGGTTTTTATTAATTGTAGAGTAGAGTGGTGTTGGCTACCAAACAAGCTGCTTTTCCTCATTAAGACGAGTTCTCAACCGTTAACATGGGCGGCTTTACAGCTACCCAGTCTAACCTCTTTCCATTTTATAATCGTTGTAAAAAAGATGCTCAAAATCCTGAGAGACATCAAAGATTTACTCACACGTGTTGCACAGCAAGGATGGTTAGGTGAACTGCAAAACTTTTCGCTTTCAATACTTGTCCCTTTATTCCCATATAAAATCCCCTGCCCTCACAATTTCTACATCTCAAAACAGTTGTCTTGTCTGATACAACGACTATTGAGGCATCTGAGACTATAAAGCACAAGAAGACTTAATTTCAGTTTAAGAACAATGGCAGGATTAAACGTAACACAAGGAAAAGCAATCTCTTCGATTGCGGTGATTTTGAGCGTGGTTACACTCATGTCTGTTGTGGGAAGGCACGGCGTTAACGCACAGTCAAACTGTAACAGTGTGCTTGTGAGCTTATATCCTTGTCTGAATTATATAACGGGAAACGAGACAACCCCTTCTCAAGGGTGCTGCAGTGCTCTTTCTACTGTCGTAAAGAATAACGCTCCATGTCTGTGCCAGCTGCTGACTGGTAATAATTCGTTGGGGATTCCAATTAATCAGACTCGAGCTCTCGCCCTGCCTGGCCTATGCAATGTCTCAACGCCGCCTGTCAGCCGATGCCAGGGTAATTGTTTCTGTTTATGTTGTTGAAATCCAAAATAACAGAGCGTATGCAAATTGCTACTGATCTTCAACTGTTGTTTGCAGGTTCAGGGGTTCCGACTACTTCGCCTTCGAACGGTTCAGGCACTCCAACTGGACAAGCCAGCCCCGGATCGAGTCCCAATGTGAACAGTTCGCCTTCGGACAGTTTCATTTCGTCTGTCGTCAACGTCGTAATGGGAATGGTAGTAACTGCAGTTCTGGTTTGAAGATATATATTTTCAGGGCATTCAACCATTGTTAGCGTAGAATTCAGATTTGATGTTGTTACGACTCTACCTTTGCGACTCCTTACTTTTCAGACTTATTATGGACTTTTGACACTGGTTGACCTAGTCGTTATGTTTCGACTACGTCATTTTGTTATGTTCTAGTGTAGATTTGCTTGTTGATGCTTTGCTTAATGATAAATGGTGATAGCTAAGTACGTTATGATGGTGATTATTATTACGCTGTTAAGTTATGATGTGAAATAGATGCTTAACTTTTACTATTATTAATTGCATTGCGTAAAAGTGGAATTATGACGAAATTGCAATAAATGTGATGGATTATGGATTATAGCCTATAAATGAAATATTTTGAAATAATAATTTATCACATACTAATATAATGATTTGGTTTCGAGTGTGTCTGTATGGATGCAGGGTGAAGGCGGGGGTGTGGTTGAGGTAGAGAGGGCTAGCTCTCGACTCTGGAGGGTACAGATGGTCTGGTTCACGCACACACCACTTAGGAATATAAGATATTCTGTTATTGCTTCATAATTGTTTATCGTTCCTCTCTAATTTTATGTGAAGAGTGTGGAAATGAATGGATACATGATTATTTTTTTTCAAATTGCAATGTTTAGATATTTTGGTGTGATTGTGTTTTGAAATTGATATGTATATTGTAACTTAGATTAGAAAGGAATGGGGGCGTTGAATTCTGAAGACGGTTGCATCTATCTCTTAAAAAAGAACCTTTCATTCACTTGTAATGGGGAGGAAAAACGGTTGGAGAAAAGGAGTGGGGAGGCGGCTAATTAAGAAGCCACGATCCTTAAGGGAGGATACACATTCTGGAGGTGCGGATGCTTGGAGGGGAAAAAAAATTAAATATTTCTTGAGAAAATCAGGGAAGAGGAGAACAGGAAGGGAGGCAAGGGGAACGGGAGCAGAGTTGGAAAGAGAATCATTTCGGTGGAAATTGCTACTGGAAGACATGATAGCACCATATACCAGCTTCCTATCGACACCCATCAAAGACTTTCTTTCTTTCTTTTAAAAGGATAAGCTATGTTGTAACTGCCTTAACTCTGTTTGAGTATCTGCACATGCAATGTTTTATTATCTCTTTAGCTGTGGTCTGAGTGTTGCATAGAGGTTGGTTTAAGCATGTAGCTTTGCATATTAGTCTCTGCTTAAGGGAACTGTAGTGCATTTTTCTATCTGTGGAAACGGATCAGATTTTCCTTAGACCAATCTGTTCCACCCCCTCTCATTTCAACAAGACTTTAGCTTGGGAGGAATGACCATCTTATTCTGTTGTAATCTGGAAGATTTTTTTTTGCTTCTTACCGAAACCATCTGAGGCATTAAACTGAGTTGTGCATGTTAGAAGGAACATGTACTCTTAACACGACAGTTCGGGCCTCCACATCAACCTCCGAACTTAGGCAACTTACTCCTTTAACAATATATGGCGTAAGGAAAGTCTTAGGTGCGGTTCTTTTCTTTTCTTTCCCACACAGGCTGGAATTCTATTCTTTGTTTTTCTTTGGTTCTTTCAGAGATATTATAGTGTTTCCTTGATTGAGAATGCGCGGGCTATGTGTAGAGCCAGAATAATGATATAGACCCCTTTCCATCACTAATTTCAATATGCGCTATGTCTATCTTGTCTCTTGCCACATCTTCTTGTAGATAACGTGAGGCTTGTAGATTAGTGGGATGTTTGTGAGACTCTAGTCTGGTGTTCAACTGAATGTTGCTGGCTGTTAAAACAGTTTATGTCTCCGGTTTCCTTGTATTACTTTGGCGTTATGTTGTTCAACGTCCCCTTGGTTTAGTTGATATTTTTATATTAGTCCAACAGTTTTCTTGTTTAATTTAAGTCGTGTCCAATGTTTACATTTCTTATGTTGACTGCAACCAAATATCTGAAATGCTTTCTTCTTCTTGCGTTGATAGTTCAGATCATGGGTGAAGAATAGAGGATGTTTCTTCTATTTTATTTGGACATGTTAAGCACCTTTAAGTTTTTTTTTGCAATCAGATTTATCACAGCATGCATATTATCAATTACATAGGAAATGTTATTAATATCGTACCAAAAAAACTGATGCTTAAACGTAGAGCTGAATGAGAGTATTGTGTTTCTCAAAACTGATTAAAAGAACTGTGGTTCTTCCGAAATTACGAAATCATACATGTGTGCCTGTGTCGCCAATGTCATTCTTTTCTATTATGAACTACTGAACTGTCTTCTGGGAGAAGCTTTACATGTGTATCTGATGACAGTAGGATGAAGAATAATGATGATTAAATAAGTGTATATGTACATCTGAATATTGAAGTAGGCAAATTCTTTCCTTGTTAAGTGTTAGTGAATGTGATATCCTTATGGGAGGGTGCTGAATGTGGGAAGACCAGAGGAGGGTAGAAATGGATGTTTATATCTGCCTACCAATAGAAACTTGGCATAATTTGCTTTGGCCAAAGCGTTTTTGCATATGTACTTTTCTTAAATGTCGGTTAATTAATCCATCCCTCTGCCACATCCGTGTTAGATCTACTGTTAGACATATGTGTTAGTAGTATGTTCACGGCTGCACCAGATCTATCCGACCTTTCAGCGTCGGTTGCTAGGCTTCTCGAGCAAGGGTCGGTGTGCTCTTCATGTCAAGAAGAACCCCGGGGGAGCTAACCACTCCGTGGTTGGGCGGATAAAAGCGCCTGAGCCACACTCCCATCTCGTGATAGCAGATTGACATGTGTCAAATGGCTAAAGAGACAGGGACATACAGATGGATAGAGGTCCAAGGTATATTCTTTTGTAGTTGTTCTATGCACCATTTTTCATATCTTAATATCTTTGCTACATCTATGTACTGAGATATGCTGATGTTTGGCATGCAGGTTGACATCCAAATAACTGTGTATCACTTAATTGAAATAAACTATTCTTTTGTACTTATATTTGATTGAAGGTTTGGCATGTTGGTCGAGTTTTCCTTATTGTAGTTGTCATAACATTTGGGTCATGTGATGACCTAGACATTCATCCTTTACGATGTCCTTATTGTACAACTTATTCTTGTGGTTATCTTGGGTATATCGACATGAAGGTCAAAACTGTGTATCATATTCTTCTTTATAAATAAACAATGGTTAAATTGTCTCTGATTATTGTCGACCATGTTCTTTTGTCGACTTTTACACTTTTTTTTATGTTATTTATGTGATGTGGCTTTTTGTGGTAATTCCAGTCTTTACAGATGTAATGTAGACTTTTGCATAGGATGGGCTTCTCACCCATTGGCATTATCTCTGGGATCACCATTTTCGATGTTTAATTTTGTAATGATCTGTATTGTAATCGTTCTTAATTTGAGATATTTTACTGTGATAATAATATTATGGAGAACTTCTTGATAATGGTTGTGATCTGAAAAACAAGTTGTGCTTTCTTATGACTGAAAAAGTGTGGCAACTGTAGACTGTGAAAAATGATGTGTGGCTACTGAAAGCTCTTTGCGAAAAGGAATTTAAGGCTTGTCTACGCACCTCATCAATAACTACAAGTTTTGAGTAGTTTGATTCATTCCCTTGCATGCATCGCAAAATTTCACAGCCTTAAAGCAATTATCAAAACTTCCTTATTTATATTCATGTGATAAGCCATCTTCACGACAAGTTTTTGCTCCTGTTTATACAACATTTAATGCCTATATTTATTTATTTTTTAATACGAAGTATATCCCATAATGTATATATAGTAAATTTATACACAATTAATTAAGTGCGTTTTCAATTTTTGAATTATGTATCTTTAAGCTATTTGTTTAGCTTATTTTACGTAGGGGTAAATAACGATATAATAGCTTAAGTACAGTTTTAACATTTTCATTACTATAAGTTTTATTTTAACAAATTGTATTATACCAATTGACACAACATTAATATCATAAGTTGAGAAATAATTATATTGAGTATTTATACATATATTTCAAATGAATAGACTATAATTAGAGGCACTAGCATACGTTACATTTGAATTCACCAACTACTATGTTCTTACAAGTGTTCATGAATACATTTGAGATCAATAATGCATCCCAAGATGAATAGTAATGGCATCCCATATTACATGTCCTATTATGATCTTCAACATTCAACACAATGATATTGAGGCTCTTATTGCAAGACCAGTCCACACTGGCAGATGTATTCACATATATGAGTTGTAAAACTATGATGTGTTTCATTATAGGGTACCATATGAGCTCTTTATCAATTTAAAAGAGGTCTTTCATTTTCGAGCTTGACGGTCCCAAACACAATATCACTATGTATTCGAGGTTTACATAAGGGGAGCACAAAGGAGTTAAGATAAGGGTCAAGATGGGCTCCATACTTATGAAGAAAAATGCTGATTAAATTCTTTCATGAGCAAGTTTTCTCATTATTTTTTGAAATTTTCTCCTAAAGGGAATGATGGATTTTGTGAAATCTAACATTTTTTGAAAAATTATGTTTCCAAATCTTGGGTTGTATTTTAAATAACTTTCATGCAAGGGTGCATTAGTTCATTAAAAAAATGTATACAAATTAGATTTCAACATTTTTGTCTTTTACTTTTTGCTACTTTAATTTTGCAAACTAGAACTCTTATGCATTCCATTGTGATTGAACCATGTGTTTATTTGACTATTAATGGAGTATATATAAGAAATCAAAGATTTTAACAATGTTCTAAAGTCTCTCCAACATGAAGTAGTTGCATTAGATTTTTTTTTTAAAATATCAATCAATGGTTGGAGATTATTTTTGTTGTTTTCAATTTTACCTAATGAATATTATTGTGCTATGAGAAGGTCTAGAAATAAATGGAGAAGTTTCAATAAGTTTAAGTTCTACTTTCACTTAACAATTTTCTTTGCATGATTTGATGAGTTAATATTTGGTGGTGTTGAAAGATTTTCAAAATTTGAAAATAAAAGAATCAAAATAAATTTTTAAAAAATTACTTTCATTTAAACTGTTATAAATCTAAAAGTCTTACCTCATCAATCTTGTACACACAATGATATCATCATGCTAGTTTGATCCCACTTGAAGAATTTGAGAATTTCCTCATACTTGTTCTCTCAGGTCAGGGCATTGGGAGATAGGAAAGTGGGCTCAAATTAGCTTTACACTTGATTTTTTTTTTTTAAATTAACATAGATATAATACAATAACATAATAACATGCTAAAACCATACAAATATCGCTCTGCAACTTCCCGCCCTACAACTTCCCGCCCATCCCGAAATTCAAACTGTAGGCTCCCATGCTTGCCTCCCCAGGGGGAGATGCTGCCCCCTGGCTGACCCACCTGCTGGACCTGATGGACCCCAGGCCTCCTCTATCACAGTCCCTATGATTGATTCAACGGGGGAATCTTAAAAAGCATCCTCATCTACTAATATCCTGCTATCCCCTAAACCTAACTGGAAAGGAGCCCTTGTTGGTGATGCCCAACAACCCTTACAGGCTCTTCTAGTGGATTTTGTTCAGACTGAGGAAGGAGCTGAACTGTAGCTCCCTGACTCTATGGTGAATCACACAATGGCTGACTTTCAGCTAGCCCTGGTTGGTCGATTCTTCAATTTTCGACCTACCATTGAAATGGTTAGAAAATGGGTTTCTAACCAGTGGAAGATCAAGGGGTCACTCTTGGTTTCTGCTATATCAAGAGGGCTCTTTCTATTTAAGTTTACCACCCTGGAGGATATGTCCTGTGTGTTTTCTGGTTCATGGGTCTATGGAAAGTACTTCTTGGCCCTTGCAAAATGGAAACCCGGATTCAACCCGATGACAGACCTAACTAAATCGGCTTCGGTTTGGGTCCGCCTCCCAGGCCTCCCGCTCAAGTATTGGGATGAGCAAGTCTTCTGATGGATTGGCGATTCCTTTGGTTCATTCATCATAGCGGATCAGGTGACTCGGTCTAAATCTAGGTTGGTGTTTGCTAGATTCTGTGTGAATGTCACTATGAATAAAATCCTACCCAACTTTGTTATTTTGAAATCTAAACTAGGTAGATGGACCCAAGTATTGGTGTATGAAAATGCTACCCTTTTCTGCCAGAAATGTGAAAGCAGAGGCCATGCTAGTGATACTTGCAAGGCCACCAAGTTGGGAGAGAAACAAGAGAACAGGGACAAAGGAATAACAGAGGTCCCTCTCCCCATTGGTGATGAGGAAATATTGGTGTCGAGGCCACCCTCGGTGGCCAATGATACAGATTCTGATGTATAGGAACTTGAGGAAGGTGAGATAGTCTCCCCCCAGGAGCTTGTTGTGGGGTGCTCTGGTCCTCCTCCAGACCTAACCTCAAGGGATTGGGTTCTCCAACCCTTGTCAGAACCGGTTTTGATGCCTGTTCTAACCTTGACGCCCCCCCCTGAGGAGAGGAAGATTAACACTACTAGGGAGGAACACCCTGCCATTGTGGTTTCCCTCGAGGTACAAGCCCCAAAGTGGGAGGCTAAACCCACCTGAAAGGTTGTAAAGAAAAGCACCCTCAGCTCCACAGATGGTTCAGAGGATGAGGAGGGGGAATGGAAAACATAGAAAAAGAAAACTAATACTAAAAAGGAAGATGTGGGGATGGAAACACCCAGAGGAAGACCCTCAGAATAGGCAAGGAGATCGAAATGGTCCACAAGGGAGGTTGCAGCAGGAAGGCAACAAACCCTGGAATCTAGTTTCAAAAGTAAGAGATGAATCGCCTCTCTTGGAATGTGAGGGGTTTGAATAGATCCCTTAAACAAAATGTTGTCAAACACTACATTTTTTATCTCAAGCTGGATGTTCTTCTCTTATAGAAAGTTAAGATGTCTGCTAGTACTTTTGCTACCTTGGCATTGTACCTTTGGCTAGGGGTTGCTTTCCTTTACTCTGAAGTTGCGGGAGTGTCTAGTGGTATAGCCACGCTCTAGAACCCTAATAGAATAACTGGTCAGTTGGCTATTTCTTCTGCTAACTTCCTTGCATCACCTTTAGGAAGAATGGTATTGAATGGAACACCTTCAATATTTATGCTCCTAACACTCGGCACACTAGAGCTTCTCTATGGATTGAGCTTGGCCACAGGCTTGATCAGGATTTCTCAGCAAACTTTTTGCTGGCCGGTGATTTCAACAACCCCCTTTACCCCTTTGAAAAGTGTGGTGGCCTCATGGATTACTCAGATAGCATGGGGGAGCTGGCTGATTTTATTGCTTCCACAGGTCTTCTTGACATTACTCTGAAGGGGAACCCCTTCACTTGGTCTAATAATAGGAAGGGTACCCACCTCATCCAGGTGAGGCTTGATCGGGTCCTGGCTAGCTCCTCATGGAACCTTTGCCTAAATTCTTCTTTGTCTTCCCTCCCTAGAACTACTTTGAATCACAACCCCCTCCTTCTCTGCTAGCTTGAGTCCCCTAAGGTCAGTCCAGTGCCCTTCAGATTCTAAATTATGTGGTGCTCTCACCCTTCCTTTAGGGACTAAGTAAAATTCTGGTGGAAAACTAATATCAGGGGTACCACTATGTTCAGAATTGCATAAAAACTAGAAATTATCAGAAGGGAGGTTAAAGGGTGGAGCAAACACAACTTCGGTGACTTCCACAAGGACAAGACTGATCTCTCGGAAACTATTGTTTCCCTCTAGGCTCAGCTAGTGTCCAGAAGTTACCCGCCCCAGGTCCAGGTGGAGGAGGAATTGACTAGACACAAGTGGCAGGAAACCCTAAAAAAAGAAAAAATTTACTAGAAGCAGAGATCCAGAATCCAGTGGCTTGCTGAAGGCGACAGAAACACGGCCTTCTTCCATAGGTCTGCCAGCATCCACAAAAAAATAAATACCATCTCCTCTATATTGGATGAGGGAGGGAATGAAGTCAAGGAAAAGGATAAAATTAACCAGGTTGCGATAAATTACTTTAAGGACTTGTACTCGGAAGTGGGCCCTTATTGCCCAGAAAACATCCAAAACCAGCTCCTAGACCACATCCAAAGCGCTATCACCCTTGGGGATAATGACATGCTTACAAAAAGGGTTTCTGATGAAGAGGTTAAGAAGGTGGTTTTCGCTATGAGAGCTTACAAATCCCCTGGACCAGACAAATTTCCCCCGACATTCTTTCAAGAATACTGGGAAATTATGGGGAGTGATGTTACTAGGGCTGCCAGAGATTTCTTTAGGACCGGGCACCTTCTGAGATAGCATAATCAAACCTACATTGTGCTTGTCCCTAAGAATGACAATCCTACTTCTATGATGGATTTCAGACCCATTAGTCTCTACAATACCTTCTACAAGGTCCTTACCAAGATCCTGATTGGCAGAATCAAGCCTCTTCTCGACAGGATTATCTGCAATACTCAGATAGGTTTTGTGCTAGGTAGAGAGATGTTGGACACGGCCATTGCTACCCATGAAATTATCCATTCAATGGAAAAAAGCAAGGTCCCAGGTATGGCCTTTAAACTGGATATCTCTAAAGCTTATGACAAAGTTAACTGGTCTTTTCTACTTAAAATCCTTGCTAAAATGAGCTTTAATGAAAAGGTTATCTGAATTATACAAGAATGTACTCAAACTATTAGCTTTTCAGTTCTAACCAATGGCTCCCCTAGAGGCCATTTTACTCTAGAGAAAGGTCTTAGACAGGGAGACCCTCTCTCCCCCTACCTCTTTATTATGGTGGCTGATGTGCTTAGCAGGAATCTTGGTATGTTGTCTTCTACCGGAAGGATAAAAGGTATCAAACCAGCTTCCACACACCCTCAAGTGGTTTTAGAATAGTTCGTGGATGACACTTTCCTCTTTGGGTATTCTTCTGTAATTTATGCCAGACAATGGAAACAAATTTTGGAAAGTTATGCTTGGGCTTTGGGTCAATGTATTAACTATCAAAAGAGCTGACTATTCTTCTTCAATACCCCAATGGATTTACAAAATAAGGTGCTTCAAATTCTGGGGTTTCGGGCAGCCTCACTCCCTTCTACCTTTCTTGGCCTTCCCCTCATGGTCAAAGAGGTATCCCAAGAATTATGGAATTCTATTCTGGAAAGAACCCAGAGGAAACTCGCTGGCTGGAAAGGAAAGATATTAAGCAATGTTGGCAAACTTCAGCTGGTAGCCTCCACCCTCTAGGGGATCCCTGTCTACTTCCTATCCCTCTTCAAAATTAGAAGCAACATGGCTGATAAACTTGAAAAAATTCAGAGAACCTTTCTGTGGATGGGGTCTAAAGACAAAAGGAGGATTTCTCTTTTTAATTGGGACACTGTCTGCCTCCCAAAAAGATTGGGAGGCCTCGGTCTTAGAAAAATTGGTATGATGAATAAAGCCCTTACTACGAAGGTGGCTTGGAAACTCATTGAGGGAAAATTAGATTGGTGTAGAATAATGGAAACTAAATACCTCCAAGGCCACCCCTACGGAAAGATGTTCCACAACAGTGAGCTCCCTAGCGGATCCAAACTCTGGATAAACATCTGCAAGTGTAAGACCCTTCTGACCAAAGGTGCTTTTTGGCAAATTGGTAATGGCAGGTCCATCAGATTCTGGAATGACCATTGGATCATGAACCAACCTCACTTGGGCCATAGATTCAAACCACTCATGGAATACCTCAGACCTAGCCTAGGCATTAGAGCTTCCAACTACATTAGCAGAAGAGATTGGGATGACTTACCTAATCGATTAAGGGACAGATCAGACCTGCAACACATGGCCAAGGATCTTATGGATAACCTGACTAATATCAGAATTTCTGGGTTTGATGTCTCTATTATCTGGGCCCCCACCCAGACTGGTGCTTTCACGGTTAATTCTACTTACAACCTGCTTCTTAAGGAGGAGAGTAACCCAGGCGACTGGAAGAAGGTGTGGATCCCCCAGCTCACGCCTAAAATAAACTTTTTCTAGTGGACCCTAATGCACGGTAAGATCCTAACCCAAGATAATTTTGCAAAAAGAGGCTTCTCCATGGCAAACAGATGTGTCCTATGTGAGAAGGAGGAAGAAATGGCAAAGCACCTCTTCATCCACTGCGACTATGCTACCACCATATGGCAAGGAATTTTTGACAAGTTGGGTATCTCGTGGGCCCTGGACTGTGAGGTGCACCAATTCAACAACTAGAGATCCCCTTCAAATCACCCCCTACTACAATTCCTCTGGCATATGCTTCTCCCGCACACATGCTGGACCATTTGGAAGGAGAGAAACAACACAATTTTCAGGGAGAATGGTATCCAACCTGAAATCTGTCTCCTTATCGGATCTAAGCTCCTAAGCAACAGTGCTAGGATAGCTAAATGGAAGATCCCCTACAGTCCACCTGCTGCCTGGGAAGTTAAGATTGCTGAACGCTGGAACCTCCTGAATGGATTCTCCATGTTTGACGATGCAAAAAAGTTAGCCAGAAAAGCTACCAAATGGATCGCCCCTCCCAGAGGTAGGATAAAATTAAACTTTGATGGGGCAATTAATAATATTGGGCATGGAGGGGGAGGAGTACTGAGAGATCACAATGGCACTTGCATGTTGGCTTATGCGGGACCGATCAATAATTGTACTGTAACTCAAGCGAAAGGAGCTGCCCTTCTCTGGGGGATTAAATTTGCAAAATAGATGAACTTTAGACAGGTGGAAATTGAGGGGGATTCCAAAGTGATTATCGAGGAAGTCAAGAATAGAGCTGGTGCAGGGTGGCGGGCTAGACCTATCATTATGGTGATCTGTGAGCTTCTTAATAGCTTCCAACACACGACGATAGGTCATACGTACAGAGAAGGGAACTCAACTGCTGACTCAATGGCAGCAATTGGCCTAAAACAAACCAAACTAAATAGTTGGATGTTAATGGGTGACTTACCTCCGATGACTCAACAACTCATTGTGGGAGAAATGAATACTACAGTTTAAATGTGCCAGGCTGGCTTATTCATTAAGAATCCCTCCTCGATCATGTGCTAGTGTGTTTAGGTGTTTTGTGTGTTTATGAAAAGGAAAACTCAAATTCCCATAAAGTTCTATCATTACCAGGTAAAAGTAAAAACATGTGTCACACTTTAACAAAGGAAGAGGACCACGACATGCAAAATTGTTGAACTTTAACGACATAAAAGTGACATTTGTGTTTAGAATTTGAAAATGATGTAAACTAATGAAATGTGTAAAATTGGATCTAGTTTATGCCTATAATTTTTTTGAATAAGCATTGACCTAGTTTTTTAATTTTTGAAGTCCATTTTTTAATTGCTCAAAAAATGTTGAAAATGTAAGGTCTAGTTCCCTCCACCTTAATATATGCAAATAATCTTTTTTTCTTCTGATTTCGGAATATGTTTTAGATGACATGTACATCTAGTGCATAAAAAAGGAAAGATTGGTTTTCGGTATATATTTTGTCTGTTATAAATTTTCAAAGTCGGAATTACCCGAAATTAACAGTTTTTTTCTCCCTCCACATTTGCCCTAGCAAATTTAATCCAAATACAAAAAAAATTACATATTCTTGAAGAGGACTCTCTCCTCTAGTGTTACATATAAGTTGTAAATTTTTCCGACATGATTTGCTATTTTTTTTATTTTTTCAAACGAGCGTGTTCTTGAATGTTAAAATACCTGCTTGGAGTTTTTTAAACTTACAATATAGTAGATGTAAATAAAACACCATAAAAATTATATGACCATAATCTAGGCTCCGAGCTCTACAAAAGGGTATTTTTAGATTTTTAAACAAGCTTAATTGTGATGTGGTAAAAATCCTCCAAACACACATTTTTTGTAAAATCTCATTTTTTGCTTGTTTTGATGCCACATGGGATGCCACATAGATGCTTTCAGCCGGACCAGTTTCGGCCGGACCGGGCTCGGTCGGACCAGGTTCAGCCAAAACTGAGGCCGACCAAACATGGTCGCCATGCAACCATGACCCTTAATGTCATATATTAAAGCATTTTTTTTTAAAATAAAAAATATATAATTTTCTAAATTGTGAATTAAAATAAAGTTTTTTGAAGAAAATCATTTTTTTAATAGTTTTAAAGTGTATTTTTTGGCATTAAAGGACAACTACAAACTAAAATTATTAAGTAGGTTTGTATTTTTTATAATTTTAGTTTTTTTTTTAATTAAAGTATTATTCAATATTAATTTATGAACAAGTATCAATATCATTTTTAATTTTTTTATCAAGAGTATATGGTTTTGTGTATGCAGGTGAATTGAAGCTCTCAATTTGAACAATTTTTGTAATGGGAAATAAAAGAAACAGATTAAAAAAAATTGATGGAAAAAGGGATGACAATATGAAAGGTTATACAAAACGTAATCAAGATGACCCTATTGAAGTTCAAGAAGATGCAATTCAAGTAGAGGAACAATTTGATGGAAATATACCTTTTGATATGGACAATTTGATGGAGATGAATGAGGAATCATTTTCCATTCAATTTTCATTTGACGACTTGGTACCTCAAAGCACAATAAAAAAACAATGCAAAAAGATTTGGGATGAATATTTTCAAAGTAAAAGTATGATTGGAAAAGCACAATTATTTGTCAGGTTATTCAGGAAAAAAGAAATGACTCCTATTTTGGAGTTGCTAGGTGTTGATAACAAGAAAAACTCAGGAGACAATGTAAATCGAACAATAGTTGAAAATTTGCAAAATGCACTGAACGACATTAACAACTCAAGTCGAGGAGCATATTTAAGTATTGCACATAGAGCATTGATGACTACTTTATCTAGTAGGAGGTTGACACAGAGAAAACAAGTACATGCAATTTCTGATTCAATGAATGTATCGAGAAGAACTGTTCAAAGATATATCAGAAAGAGAAATATGTTAGATGAAAATATTCAAAAGAATTGGGTTAATATTTGTAGACTTCCTCAAAAAGACAAGATTTCTGAAGATGTAAAAAGATAGGTCATTGAATATTGGACCACTCACTCTCGTATTTCTTCTAATAGAAGGGATACTATACAGATGAAAGATGAAGAGACCGGTATGAAAACTGTACACCCAAAACATTTTATAGATACAACACAAAGTGAATTGTTTGAATCATTCAAGCAAGAATTTTTAGATGTGAAAATATGTCAAAGAATGTTCGAGAGATTGCACCCTTGATTTGTACACATAAATAAGGTACATGAAACTTGCTATTGCCAAAATCATGTTGAGTTTCATCTATATTTGCAATCCTATAAAAAGGTTATGGCAGGTGTTAATCCAGATATGGTCATCTCTGGAAGTACGACACAGTTTGTGAAGTCTATTTTATGTGAGAAATTAGAAGATTCAGATGAGTTCAAAGTACAATGTATAAAGAGTGCATGCAGTGATTGTGGAGATTTACATAGATTTCCATTGCAAATTGAGAATATTAATCTTGCAACACCAGTTTTGTGGAAGAGATTTGAATATGAGACATACCGAACTAAGTCAGGAGATGAATCCAAAAAAATTGTATTGAAGGAGAGTGAATTTCCCTACCTTGAGT
>MU224933.1:2280443-2296442 GCA_018584345.1 Thuja plicata
ACGCGCAGCATTGCAAGAATTGTTTTGTTTTTAAGTTCGATGGCTGGATCAAAAGTAACACAGACATCAGCGACGCCATTAATTGTGGTATTATTGAGCGTGGTGGCACTCATGGCTGCTGTGGGAAAGCAAGGAGTGATGGCGCAGTCCAGCTGTAGCAGCGCCCTTGTGAGCTTATCGCCGTGTCTCAATTATATCTCTGGAAATCAGACGACCCCTTCTCAGGGGTGCTGCAGCGCCCTTGCTTCTGTTGTCAAGAGTAACGCTCCGTGTTTGTGCCAGCTGCTCACTGGTAATAATTCTCTGGGGATCCCCATTAATCAAACTCGAGCTCTCGCCCTCCCTGCTGAATGCAAAGTAACCACGCCGCCCGTCAGCCAATGCCAGGGTAAAAGATTGTTTGTTTACTTTCTGTTGTGATGCGAATCAGAGGGCGTACAATGATTGTTATTGATATTCAAGTGTTTGTTGTGTGTGCAGTTTCAGGGGCTCCTACAGCTTCCCCTTCTACGAACAGTTCTGGCACTCCGACAACGGAGACACCCCCGAGTTCGAATCCCACCCAGAACAATTCAGCCTCTAACGTATTTGCATCCCCTGTGCTTAAGGTCGTAATGGCGATGGTATTAGCTGTAGTTGTGATGTGAAGAAATATGCATGTTTCAGGGGTCGAATAGTAAGGACTGTGGTCTCTTTGTTAGAATCAGTTTTTATTGCTTCCTATCTAATGTTAAAAAAATATTGTATTTGATTGCCTAGAAAGACATTTCTAATTAATAATAAACCCTTTGGAGATACACTAGACTGCTTTTACTCAAGCAAGTGCAGAATTTATGTATGAATTAGTGTCACATTAATTTCCTTGACTATTACTATTACAACCTGTCATACAAAGATTTTCCGACCCATAATGGTCAATAGAAAGAGAGGTATATTTTTTGAATTACAAGTGGAAGGTTTGAATTTGAAATTAGAGTCGTACAAATTGGGATTTGAAATTGAAAAAATCTCTGACAGCCCTCTGCTCAACTTTTATGAACAAACTGATAACAGTAATAACCGTGGAGAAAAAATACAAACAGCAATTAAATACAAAAACAAATCTCTTTAATGATGAGCATGGAGAAGAAAAATAAACGCTCTCTTTTGGAACAGAGTATGCTCTGTTTTCGAACAGGGTATGCTCTGTTTTTATTGCAGAGCTTCAAAATCATAGACAAAAGCTTTTATTGGCAAAAACGGAGAGTAAAAATATATAAAATACCTTTGATGTGCATCGTAGCTTCTAGCAGCTATACATGTGTTATTAAGAGGCTGTAAAACTGAAGATTAACAAGGTTAATTGGAAAATGAATTGTTCATCTTAATTCAGACTTAAAGATCACCAAATAAACTACACATGTAAGCACATACTTTATTTGTTTGAAATGCAAACTATCTTTGAACTAACTGTCTAAAAAATGCACGGCAATGAACAAGTGCATAAAAGTCTTTGACTGCGTTAACTGCATATCAGCATCAGTTCCTAACATACTCCCCCTTTGATGCTGAGACTCATTATTTGATTTTAAACTTTTGAAATGGTGTTTTGCGACTTGAAGTGATCTCGTTGTACAGTTAATTCAATGTAACACAAACCAAACCTTTGCAACTCAAAGTGCAACATTCCATTACCATAGTCTTATAGACCCACATAGTATACTTCTCATAGAAGTCAACTATCTGTTTACTCATCTCTCTCCTTCTTGAGATATCACAAGCCTTAGTCTTCCCCTCCTTTCTCTAACATAGAGAAGACTTATGACACTTCAATGTGCCAATCAAAATCAACAAGCATCGACTACTTCGCTCAAACATCCAAACATTGTTTCACCATTGTCTCTTTTGACATGTGAACTTTAAGATTTGTACAAACTTTTCAACATCTTTTCTATCCTTTGTTAGCAGGATCTATCGATCCACCCATAATCAATTTGCATACTAATTTTAATAGTTTTTCCATTCCAATTTTCATTCTAATATGACTTCTTACGGTGATTCTTCCTCGCACAAATTGAACATGGTTGAAGATCTCAACATTTATCCACTTTATGCCTTTCTCTACAACAATGTGAACACCAAATACATTCATTTCTTTGCTATAAATTTAAATTTGCAACACATGTACATCATTTCTCTCTCCCTCAAAATATCCAAGTCCTTCATATTTTTCCCTCGTAATCGACAAAATTCTGATCTTACTCCATTGACCTCTACTACCGCCCTTGCTCCTAGGAGCAATGTATAGACCATCTTGCAAAAGAAAGGTGGGAAACCAAGTGCTTCCAGCATCATCATGATATACTTCCCCTCAATACAATCATAAGCTTTCTCACAATCAATAAGTAGCAGGAACTTTGTTGTCCAAATACTTTGGCCCAATCCAAAGCTTCCCAGTAGGTTATCAAATTTTCTAGGATGTACCTCTAAAAAATCTTGTTTGAGTATTGTTAACCACTTTAGGAAGAACATTAACAATTCTTAGGGACAAAGTTTTTGCAAGGAACTTATATCCAACATTAAGGAGGGTGATAGGTCTCCAATTCTTAACAAGAAGCCTGTCACCATCTTTAGGAATCAGTTTAATAAGACCAACATTAATTGTTGAACCTAAAGTTGCAGAGGCTATGGCCTCATTAAAAGTGCTATGTAAGCTGCTATAAATCCAATCAATACTGGCTTTAAATAATTCAACTATAAGTCCATCAGGTCCAGGGGCATTATCATTGGCCATACTCAAAATGGAGCCTCTGATTTCATCCTCCTAGAACTCCCTATTAATTAATATTGCATCTTCCTTATTAGTTACTTTCTTAGGAATGATTTCTATGATCTCCTATCTAGCTACCTTCATGGGGGACCCATTAGCTTCAGAGGTAAACAAGTTCTTATAAAAAATCTGGAAGTTTTCTACTATATTCTCTTGGGATGTGATAGTTAATCCTTGTTCTGTGATACAAGATATTCTATCTCTTGCTTCATTCCAAAAGAGTAGCTCATTACCTTTCCAATTCAAATCTTAATCCTCCCACTTTGTCCTGAGCCCTTTCAATCATATTGAAGTCTCCTACTACTACCCAAGCAATGTTATCTAGATTTGTGATCCATTTCCATAGGTCAATTTTGTCATTATGATCATTGGGGGCATAAATTGAACAAACTCCAAAAACAAACATCATCAACTTTAAAAATGACCTAGATTTCTCTGTTATAGGGAGAGAATCCCCACTATTGGACCACTTTCCTCCATTCTGGACCTACCAAAATAGAGGTCCCACCTTTACCCCTCCGGTGTTTAGTAGAGTAAGTAGTTGCATCTTTCCAAATGCACTTTAGAGCAATATCCAGGGTAAAGCCAACTGCCTTCAACTCTTGAAGAGTAAGAATATCTAGTTCTTTTATGCAAATATAGAAATATCTTAACTTCATATTTCAGGTATCAGAGGATTCCAATCCTTTAACATTCTAGGATCAACACAATTTAAAATCATGAGTAACCTCTAGTGTCATCTCTATGGGGGTCCGAAAACTCTTGAAACACTGAGGAATCTCACTCCTTAGGTTCTTGGATGGTTTAGGGTTACCATTACTAGAGGAGGTCTTCCTCTCTTCTTCTTAATATTAACCCCATTGGCAAAATCCAAAGGGGTCTTTCTAATATGCTTACTAGCCTTCAAATACTTTCTTTCAGATTCAGAGGTGAAGATAAATGATTCCACATCTCCTTTGAGGGAACCTCCCTGAGCTCTACCAATTTCCCCCTCCTCCAATTCAAGATCCTTCCTTTGATCATCCTCCAACACAACCATATCCTTAGCCAAGATAGACTTGTCTATGCTCCTCACTTTAGGATCATACTTCCATTGATCCGGCAGGGGTGGAAGAGAGGGTGGTACAGGGAACATAACAACTGAGAAATCATTGATTTTATCACTTAGTTTCAGAAAAGGAGTCAACCTGTTCTCCCCTAATCCACTATCCTGATCACGAGTGGCTACATTAGAATGGGAGGTTGAAAGCAGAGAGAAATCTCTAGGGTTACCAATCTTGTCTATGGATACATCATCAGTTGTAGGTTGGCCAATGGCAGTACCTTGACTAAGAGGGATAATAGAATAAATCTTCCATTTTGGGTCTAGGGATAGTCTTAGCTTTATCTGCTCTATCTTTAATCCTTTCTAATGCAACTTGTTGTGCATTTTATGTTCTAAGCTCTAGTTGGGGAGTTTTGTCTTTGTTATCCAAACTAAAGTCAAGATCACTAGCATTGGGAAGCTCCAGGAAAGCTTCCGGGATTTCAGAGCTCAAGCGTAGGGGATCAAGTTGTCTATCAAACTGCCCTTTAAGTTTATCCAAGGAGGAACAAATGCTTGCATATTCTTGCTTCCAAGCAGGGGATTGGGATACTTGTACTTGTGGCGTATGGAGCTAATTAGATTTAGGGAGAGTGTCATTATTTTTCTTCAGAGATGAGGCAGTATGGATAGCATCAGGAGTAGGGGGAGACTTAACTGGGGGGATTGTGTTTCTTCATAATAGGACAATCCTATTTTTTATGGACCTCCTTTCTACATAGGTAACATCCATTAAGACCACTAAGGAAGGTAACATGGCAATTGATGGCAGAGTTACCAAGGTCAAAGTGCAAAGATGCCAGGATATCAATACTAGGTTTGAGAGAAATGAGGACTCTAAAATCAGTATTGGGAATTAACACATTGGATTTTTTGACTTTCAAAACCTTACCTATTGGTTCAAGAGCTTTGGGAAGCAGGTTCAACAGAAACACTGGAAGATTTCCAATTATCAACCATCTAGGACTTGATAATGCCAAAACTTCATTGTGAGTGGCTTCGAGTGACCATGGGATGACTTGAAATTCATATGTACCGAATCTCCAAAAATTTCTTTCAACAATGGTATTTTTGGGACATAGGGTCACAAAAGAACATAAGAAATAACCCTTTTTGAAGCATTCTACAATATGAGAAATTAAACCCCCCTTTATGACCCCAAACTTTCTGAAACCACTCATGAAGGAAATTTCTTCAAGCTATCTTCGAGACATCAGCAACAACCAAAAAAATAGCACAATTCCTAAGTCTAACCTTTTCTTGTTCTATTGCAATATTCATTTGCGAATTAGGCTTAATAATGAGCCTGGGAGGAGACAGAACCTTACCTCCATCTACTGCAACAATGGTCGCATCTTGGGCAATGCTTGAGAGGAACTGGGATCCTTCTGGTAGACTCTTTTTGTTCTGGACTGCTTTCTTGAAGGATCTTGGTTTGGGTTGGGCTCCTTGTTTGTCTTCATCCTTTACTAGAATTTGGGAGTTCTTTGGTACAAAAAAAATGGCTTCTTCAACTAGAGCAATGACCTTCCGATCAACAATAACACTATGAAGAAAACACTTGCCTCCATTCTTAGTAAGTTCAACATTAATGGCTTGATTACTGCCACCTAGAGACTCGGGAGAAGTAGATGTCATTAATGACATACCCTCAAGTAGCGTGCAGGAAGAGCAGGGATACGTGTAGAAGTTACCCGGCTAGTTGCAGAGCCATATACATAGTCATCATTTGCTTTTTTTTCCTTTTGGTCTATTCTTTCCAATATTGTATTTATATTTTATCATGGACCTTTTATGTCGTTTCATTATCATGCTCAATAATGTTGGATAATCTTCTCATACATATTTTAATCTTTAGCATGTGATTTAAATGCAAGTGAAAGCTAACATTGTTTTATTTTCCCATTATAAATATTGATGTAAGTCAAATTATGCAATTTATGGATAGTTTCCTCACCTTATAAGAGTTAAACATTTATAACTGTTTTCACTACAATTGGATGAAATTAAGAAAAATTATTTGTCCTAGTTTTAAAATTTGAATGGTGTGACTATGCATGTCCCATTTGTCTAAGTATGTCCATCTTCAAATTTTATGAGGTTCTTCAAAGGAATCTAATTATTTTGAAAAAAAAATTGGATTACTAATTATATGATATAGTGACTATTTGTACAAATCCAAATTCATGTTTATAGACAAAACATGTATATATTATCTTAAATTTTGTAATTAATTATGCAATATTAAAATACATTTAATTTCTACAGGTATAATTTTCTGTTGATGTATCCCTTAAAACTCCTCTAGGCACAAGTGCTAGTTTATGTAAACAAGTATTGAAATATTTGATGTAATATATTTAGTTTTTTCTTGGTAAAGTTTTATATTTATATAACTTAACATTTATTGGGTTGATACATTCCTCTTTTCAGGGGTTGAAAATCACAAGAAAGGATCAGATTTCAAATGGAAATGACAACACCCATGTTTTAAGCAATAAGATTGTTAAATTGGACAACTTGTGTGGGAAGCTAGAAGATGGAGCTCAACTCTCATGTTTTGTTGACCAAGATTATAAAATGATTAATAATATTTTTCATTTGGAGTCTCTCGGAGACAACAAAATAATGGTTGATATTTTCACAGTTCTAGATACTCCATTGGGATTTTATGGAAGAGAAGAATCTATTTTTTTCAATTCTCACATGGATGATGAGAAAGAAATAAAGATATTAAGTAGCAAAAAGAAGAACACTAAAGGAGGGGGTGAAGATCCTTCCTTCGAGACTGGTTTGGAAGGTATCAATACTATAGAAGGCGTATGTAGGAAAAAGGGATCTAGAAGAATACCAACTAAGAAGAAAATAAGAGAAAATTATGTTTGGCCAAATGTGGTGGACGGAAAACAGAGGACCATCCTGGAGGTTTTCACTCCCAATGTAAAATGAGGATCCTATCATAGAATATATAGGTAATGAATTCTCCCCATAATAGGATGTTCTTCGGATTTTGATCAGGGACCATAAACCAGACATTCTTTTGCTCCAAGAAACCAAAATGAGTAAGGAAAGAGTTGAAAAGATTAATTTTTTCCACAACTGTGGGATTACTAGCAGCAGCTCTTAGGGAGCTTTTGGAGGTATGAACATTTTTTTGAATAAAATTATTATCAGAGGTGAAGTTGTTTTTGAAGATGATAACATGGTTTCAATTTGAATGTATCATATTAGGGATAAATTTGATTGGGTCCTCACCAACATTTATGCTCCAAGAACCAAGTGTGGTAGAGCTAATTTTTGGCTGAAGGTAGTTGTTCGAAGAGTCTAATTTTTGGAGCATTGTTGGATGATCATGGTGGATTTGAATACTCCTCTAAATGATTATCAAAATCTTGGTGGTTCGGGATCTCATCTGGATAGTAGTTAGATTTAATAAATTTTATCAATAGTCAATCTCTATTTGATATTGATTTACAGGGAATCAACTATACCTGGTCCAACTGAAGGGTAGGGAAAGATTGTATCCAAGTTAAACTCGATAGGGCTTTGATCTCCCATGGCTAGTATGCTAAGTATATTTGTTCCTTTTCCTCTTTTTAGAAGATTGGCTCTTACCATTTCCTTATTTCTTCTTATGTTGAACCTCTCTCTTGCAAAAAAATTTCCCTTTTCATTCTGAAAAATGTGGACTCTTCACCTTGATTTGGAGAAGACTATATTCAAATGGTGGAGCAGTAAAATTGATAGAACGAATATGTTTAAATTTTCCAAGAAATTGAGTATTATCAAAGTTGAAATAAAAAATGGAAGACAGGTTTTTTGTGACATTTTTAAACAAAAAGAATCTGCCAAATCAAAGTTGAAACAATTTAATGATTTTGTCCAGCAGCTTGGGTATTCTGAAGATGTTAAAAATAAAGAGAATGAAGATTTGGTTGATTATCATAATACTATTTCTAAGGAAGAGTTCTATTGGAGACAAAGATCTCAGGTTTCTTGGCTTAAGGAGGGTGATAGAAATATCAAGTATTTTCACATCACTACTATGAAATATAGGGAAGCCAATAGGATTAGTCAAATTTAGAAGGGAAGCATAGGCTTGGATAATGAGGAGGAGATGAAATAGGAAGCAGTGGACTACATTTCTAATCTTTTTTCTCCTGATCACAATCTTGTGGAGTTTGAGCAAGATAAGTTGCTAAGTGTTATCCCTAGTATCATTACAAATGATCAAAATAAAATGTTGGGTTCTATTCCTTCCTCCAAAGAAATTAAGGATGTGGTTTTCTCTTTTCATGGAGATCAGGGTCCTAGCCCTAATGAGTTTTCGCTGTTTTTCTTCTAGATTTTCTAGCACATTGTGGAGAAAGATGTTATGAATGTTGTTAAAGAATTATATGGCTACAGGAGTTTGTTGAAGGAACTCAATGCCACTTTCTTAGCCCTGATCCCCAAGAATACGGGTGCCAACTCCTTGGATCAGTTCAGACCAATAATTTTATGCAACTCATTTTATAAGATCATAGCTAAAGTGTTGACCTTGAGACTCCTTAAGATTATTCATTTTATCATTTATCCTTAGCATAATGGATTTGTCCTGGGATGACAAATTCTGGACTCTATTATCTGTGTGCCTGAGAACATTCATTCTCTAACTAAATATAAGAAGCGGGGTTTTCTCTTAAAGATATATCTTTCTAAAGCTTATGAAAGAGTTGATTGGATGTTCCTGAGGAAAGTGTTGGATAAGTTTGGGTTTGGGCCTAGACTCATCATGATTATTCATCAGCTTATTTACACAACCTTTTTTTTTTTTGTTCTGATTAATGACTCTTCCTCCTCCTTTATTATTAACTCAATGGGTATTAGACATAGAGACCCAATTTCCCCTATTTTATTCACCATTATGATGGAGATCTTCGAAAGATATGTCTAAAAATTGATCAGAGAAGGCACTCTCAAAGGGTTGCATACATCCTCTGCTAACCTGATTTATTCGTATGAGCAATTTTTTGATGATACTATTGCTATGGGTGAGGCTAGAAACAAGAAGTGGGTTCTTAATTCCTATACTAAGGCAACTGGAAACCTCATTAATTGGAATAAAAGTCCTCTCTTCTTTATTAATACCCTAGTGGAGAGAGAGAAGAAAATTGATTCTATCCTAGATTGTAACATTGCTTCCTTTCCTTCAGCTCATTTGGGTCTCCCCCTGGGGATAAGCTACCTGACTCTTTTTGGATGGATATTATTGAGAAGTTTAACAATAAAATTTCTGGATGGAAAGGTGTTTTTCTTTCTATGGAAGGTAAAGTCACCTTGCTCAAGTATTTCATACAAAATTTAGTCATATATGCGCTTAGTCTCTTTAGAATACCATCTACATTTGCAGATAAGATTGAAAGAATTCAAAAGTGATTTTTATGGTCTGGATCTGAATAGAAAAAAAATTCCTTTGTTAGCTTGGGATAAGGTCTGTAAACCAAAGAAGTTTGGAGGGTTAGGTATCAGATCTATTAAACAAATAAATCTGGCCCTTCTTGCTAAATACATATGGAGAATGTATGGAAAGGATAAGTATTGGAACAAGATATGGAAAGATAAATATATTACTAAGTTTATTCTTGACCAAATCACTCAGGAGGATTATAACACTAGAGGATCTAAAATATGGAATAGTGTCATGAAGCGAAGAAGGTGGTTGCTAAAGGGGACATTTTTTTTGGGAGGACTTATGGCTTTATGATAGGCCTTTATGTATGCTACCAGACTTGCAAGATTTAATGAACAGATGTAAATTATCTTTTGGATCCAAGGTGAGGGATTACTAGAGAGGTAATAGCTAGGTGAATCTGAATGAGTTTATTTATAAAGCTCTTTATTCCTAATAGATTATTGAAAATAAGGAAGACACCTTATTTGGGGTCAAGAACCTTGTGGTACTTTCTCTATTGCCTCTACTTATAGAATTCAGATACAGCCTACTAATGAATTTCCTTTTTTGGCTAAAGCGTGGAATAAATATCTCATTCCTAAAGGTGATATTTTCTTTTGGTTGTTTATCCAAAATAAAATCTTCACGATTGACAATCTGACTAAAAGAGGATTCTATCTTCCCAAGAGATGTTGCCTTTGTTGTAAGGAGAGTGAATCCATATCTCATCTTCTCCTTAGTTTTTCTTACTCCTTATTTGTTTGGGAAGCCTTGTTATAGAGATGGAATGTTTTTTGGGGTGTTTCCTAATACTATCTAGGATTTTCTCCAACAATGGAATTGTCCTAGTTTGAATAAGAGAGCCAACCTAGTGTGGAATATTGTTATTCTTCATCTTATTTGGAACATCTGGAAAGAAAGAAATAATAGGAATTTGAGGGATAGTGAAAGAAATTCTTTGGTGTTGGCAAATGACATTTTTAGAAGTATTCAGGAAAAATTCTCAATAGAGGCCAAAATATTTGGGAACTCAGGACTGTAAATTGATAGTTGGAATATTAAATTGACAGATGAAAAAAACCAAGGTAGGGAAAATTTTTTTTGGTTGTCTCCTCCTTAGGGTTGGATCAAAATCCACTTTGATGATGTTGCAAAAGAGATCCCGAGTAAAACTTGTTGTAGGGGTGTAATTAGGGATAGCGGGGGTAATTTCATTGTTGTTGTTGTTGTTCCTATAGGCACTCAATCTATTCATGTGGCTGAGGCTCTTGGGGATTTTTATTCTCTATCCTTGGAAAAACATTTGAACTTTAAAAATATGTGGTTAGGAGGTGATTTGCAAATTATCATAGATTTCCTAAGGGGGACATACAAAGTCTCTTGGCCGATTGCGAACATGATTAATAAGGCTAAAGATATCTTGGGATCATTTAATAATTCCTATGTTTCTCATGCCTTTCCTAAATCAAATAAGTTGTTGATATATTTGGTAACAAAGGGTTCATCCTTGACACCCTAATGACTTGGCACATCTTAAACTACCTAAATGCAGAGGACATTAGTCTTATTAATTATGACAAGACAAATAGTAAGAAGGGAAGATTTATTGGAAATAATGGAAATATTTTGGAAGGGTAAACATGTCATGAATTATTGCGGAAGGCACAAAATTTTAACGCATCATGATTGCTACCTTTTTCCACATGCTTTATGGGTGCTTTGTCTTTTCATTTTTAGCTACTGGGTTTCAGTTTTCTTTTCTTTCTGCATTAAAACTATTTCTGTGAGATTGACAGCTATTGGGGGTGATTTGAACAGAGAAGAACTTGTTGACTGTTTGAAGCCAAAGGAGGACCCTAAAATCTGGAGGAGGCTTATAAAGGGCCAGCTTACACCCTATCTAGATAAACTACATGGATATGCTAAGGGAATAACCCAAAAATTCATTTATGGGTGGAGGAATCATTTTGTGACTATCGACAGGAGGTATGTTAATATAAATGTGGAGCTAATAGCGCAAGTAACCAGTTTACCCATGTATGCCATGAATTTTCATAGAAATATGAAAGTGTCTAAAATAGCACTAAGTAAATTCCCTAAGACTATGGCTGAGAAGAATGAAATGGTTAAGAAGAAGGGGTTTTATGTGATTTCTTATACTAAGGAATTCTGGCATTAAATCCTTGTTGTGATTATGGGGTATATCACTTTGGAAGGGTTTTTTATAAGAGCACAATCTCATCATTTTGTTCTTTTGAATCACTTTCGACACAACGATTCTATATCCTTGCCTTTTTTCTTTACAATTCTATATATCACAGTTTGGTTGAAAATAGGGAGGACTCTAGTAAGCTTATTATTAATGAGGGCCTTATTTTTTTGATTTTTGTGTACATGACGAACAATACCCTTGAGAGTATGGTTAAGTACCTTAGGGATAAGAGGAACAGTATAAGATTTGGAACACGTAAGGTTGAAATTCCTGGTAAAAAAATTAAAAATTGTTAATTCTAGCCATGACAATGTGGAAGCCCCCTCCTCTTCTTCAAAGATTAAGAAGATAGAGTTGGTAAACTATTCGGTGAACTCAGAGGATGAGAAGTCAGATGGGGGTTACTTTGAGGATGAAGACACAAATTATGTCCTAAATATTAGAAAGAACTCTGAAGCCATGGCTGGTGGTATGGATACTTTGTCTTTAGGGGAAACGCCAAATAGGGATGCAGAGGAAACTGAGATGAGATCTTGTAAGGAGAAAACTATTGATAAAGGCAAGGAGAATGATGATGAAGCTACAAAGGACCCTGCGATGGAGATTACTCATAGTCAGAATGACTAAGGTAAAATTATTATTGACCTTGATGGCAATAAGTTGTTTAATATTAAGAAGGATATTGTAATTAAGGGGGATAAATAGATTAATACTATGGAAGGGGAAGGGAATACTGACATGGATGATGTGGAGAAGGAGTATAAGCCTAAAAAGGAGAATATTCTTTCCCTTTCTAAGGATGTCAAGGATGATGATGACATAAATGAAAAGGATCCCCACAATGAGGATGAGCTGAAGGGGATGGATTATGACATTCTTTACATGTTTAAGGAGTATGTAAATGTTGAAAATAAGGAGAAGGAGGCTAATCTTGGTGCTTCTGAGAGAGATCCTTCTGTCACTATAGTGATGGGTGATTTTTATGATACAAAGGATAAAAATATTGGGTTTCTACACACTGCTAAAGATAAATCCCTCTACTCCTTGAGAAATGATAATTGGTGCTATCAGGAAATAAAGAAGCTTAGGTTGCGGAACAAAGATCTGAAGGCCAAATGGAAAAATATGGAAGACATGAAGAGTAATAGGGGTAAGGAATATGATAACTCTCAATATTTTTGTGCCCCTCTCAAGTTGTTGGTGAGGATTGAGTTCTTGCAAAAAATGTAGGAGAATATGCTCGAGCATTCTAAGGAGCGAAAGAAGGCCTTGGCTATTAACCTTTATCTATTGGTCAGTTTTCTAGAGAAACCTTTTGGGGACTTGTTTAAGACTCCTCTGGCCAAGGGTAAGGCCCAAGTTCTAGAACCAGAGTGAAGCTAAACTAGAATACTTTGTCCAAAAATGAGATAATTGAGGTAATGGCCAGTGTAATGAAAATAAATGAGCTGGATACTAGCATGGATGAAACCCTCTGGGGTTTAAAAGTTTGGAAGTAAGCTACTATCTTCTTCTTCTTCTTCTTCTTCTTCTTCTTCTTCTTCTTCTTCTTCTTCTTCTTCTTCTTCTTCTTCTTCTGTTAGTAATAACTGAGAGGGGGGTTGAATCAGTGGCCTTAATAATTTTTCCTGTTTAAACTTTAATCCACCAATCGATACTTCTCTAATTATTAAGTCCCAAAAAGATGCATGTCATTGAAATATTTGAAACAAATAACTATCTGTCGGTTTACCTTGTCTGTCCTTATTCTCCTTGATAACCGATAAGCAGTAAACTGTATTTACCGATACTCAGTAAATGTGCAGAGTATACCAGTCAATCCATAAATGCATATGCAGAGTGTAAAACACTAAAGTAATAATACATACACATAACAAAAGGATTTTAACATGGAAACCCTGTTAAGGGAAAAACCACTGGGACCGGTACCCCAAATTTTCACTCTTCTGAAGTGAGCCCTGTTAGGAGCCAACCCTGTTAAAGGTTACAAACACACTGTTAAGTGCGACCTTGTTAGAGGATTTTCAATACATAGGTTGTCACTAAGTATCTGGCATCTACGCTACGATCCTTGAATTAGTTTCATGACTGTCAATAGGCTTTATGTAAATCTTACTACCATCCTTGAATCAACCTCCTTCTTAGACTGGCAATAGGCTTTAGGTAAGACAGGTGCTACTATCATGAGTCAACCTTTTGGTAATATGTTAGGATATACCTCAATTAAAAAAGACTGTTAAGTCCTGCTCTGTTAAGAGACTTAATGCTTCAATGGTTAAACTAAAACAAAATGACCTATTTCTAATGCAAATTAATTACAAATTTTCAAATCTATTTACTTAAAATATCTTTTTGATCAATGTATCAATAAAATTCCTTTGTACTCAACTCTTTTTTCTCTGTGATGCTGTGCTTCTCTGTCCGTTGGTGTTTGCAGAATTCTTTAGCTCTCCCTTAGCTTGATTGATTAGGACTGCATGAAGTTAATCCTTTATCAGTTTCTCTTCAACATATTCTATCAGTTCACTCCCCCGTGTATATGATTTCTTAATTGACCACCACACGAGAATGAATTATGCTTGTCTCTTAAATAGGACTGATTTCCTTAATTCTAGGTTCTTTATTCTTGATTCTTGAATCTTGGCGTGAAAAACAATCCAACCAAATTGATTTATGGCTTTAACTACTGATTTATCTTGTAGTTATCTTCTTGCCAACTGTACAAATCACTTGCTTAACTGTGTTTGAATAAAACAAATAAAACATCTAGTTAACTCTATCCTTTAGCTCTGCTAGCTAGATATTTTGTCATTTTTTGATCTCTCTGTTCCGTCGGTCAATTCTGTAGTTCGTCGCCTGTGACAACTGCTAGTTTTGTCGGTGTCACTTCAATTAGCTTCGGGATCTCTGTCCATTGGGCATAATTAGATATTTATCACCGGGAAACACTATTTTTAGCTCATCGGGCATCATGTGATTTTGCTTAGTCGGGCAACAGTGTCTTCTACTTGTCGGGCATCACTGTGACTTTTATCTCTGTCTTTACCGATGGTATGCACTCTGCCGATGTAGTCTATCACTTAGTGAACACAAGCCTTTTATGCATTACTGAAAGCATAACTTTTATTCCATTGGTTCTCTGAAGTCTTTGGCATGACCATATAGATGATATCAAGTTGACATCAATGACAATACAAACCATTAACTGATTTAATGTTTTGCATCATCTTCAACTTAATATAGTCAATCATTTAATCAGTTACATGTCATCAATCTCTCCCTTTGGCATTGATGGAAAGATGATATATTATCATACTATATTATTTCTATTACAATATGAAATACATTTGTTGAGATTCATCAAATTACCAAACAGTTTGTTTTGATAACTGATAAAATGTATGACCGCCGGTAAGCTCTGTGTAAGCTTAGATTTTATTCTTGTAGCTTTTCATTTTCTTCTTTTGATGTGTTGTGACCTCTGTTGGTGTCAAAATTTCTCTTTGACTGTTCTGCATCTTTGATGTCACTGCCTTGTATTTGCAGCTTTTATACAAATACTCTCCCTTTGGATATGATCTCTCTCTGTTTGGATTAATCAGATAATGAATGGTTTCTGATGATAATATGGAAAATTCTCTCCCTTTGACAATAATGCCAAACAAATATTTTACAAATATCTAACATTCTATCAACCAATTCCTTCTTTCCATAATATATTCCTTGAATTTACCTCATCCATTGTCAATATATCAATCTGTTCTTGTGCTTGGTTCTGATATATACCTTTCTATATATAGATGTAGTGTTTGAAGTTCAGCTTCTGCTTGCATCAATCATGATTGATATTCTGATAATATATGGTTGATGCATCATTCAGTCCTTTTACTGACTGTTAGACATGGGTTTTACCCCTACTCTTTTCCTCAGGTACTCAAATGTATCCTTTGGCAGTGGCTTGGTGATTATATCAACCAATTATTCTTTTGATTGCACATATTCAAGTATCACTTCTTTTTCTTGTACTTGTTCTCTCAAATAATGATACTTGATGGCAATGTATTTTTTCTTTGCATGCATGACTGGATTCTTGGAAATATTTATTGCACTGGTGTTATCACAATAAATGATTACTAGTTCTTTGATCTTCATATGCATCCCTTCTAGCAATTGTTTGATCCATGCAATGTTTGAGAAGTTTGCAGCAGTAGCAACATATTCTGCTTCTTCAGTAGACTGAGAGATGCATCCTTGCTTCTTGCTAATCCATGTGACAAGTCTGTCACCCATAAAGAATTCTCCTCCAGTTGTGCTCTTCTAGTCATCAAGATTTCCAGCCCAATCAGCGTCGGTAAACACTTTTAGTTCAAATTTGCCTTCTCTTCTATACCATAAGCCAAATTCCTCAGTATTCTTCAGATATCTTAGTATTCTTTTCACAGCAGTTATATGTGATTCCC
>MU224933.1:2300002-2316307 GCA_018584345.1 Thuja plicata
CAATTGTTAGTAATAACTAAGAGGGGGGGGGGGGTGAATCAGTGGCCTCAGTAATTTCTCATGTTTAAACTTTAATCCACCAATCAATACTTCTCTAATTATTAAGTCCCAACAAGATGCATGTCATTGAAATATTTGAAACAAATAACTGTCTGTCAGTTTACCTTGTCTATCCTTATTCTCCTTGATAATCGATAAGTAGTAAACTGTATTTATTGATACTCAGTAAATGTGCAGAGCATACCAGTCAATCCATAAATGCATATGCAGAATGTAAAACACTAAAGTAATAAGCCATACACATAACACAAGGATTTTAACATGGAAACCCTGTTAAGGGAAAAACCACTGGGCCCGGTACCCCAAATTTTCACTCTTCTAAAGTGCACCCTATTAGGAGCCAACCCTGTTAATGGTTACAAATAGACTGTTAAGTGTGACCTTGTTAGAGGATTTTCAATACATAGGTTGTCACTAAGTATCTAGCATCTACACTACCATCCTTGAATCAGTCTCATGACTGTCAATAGGCTTTATGCAAATCTTACTACCATCCTTGAATCAGCCTCCTTCTTAGGCTGTCAATAGCCTTTAGGTAAGACTGATGCTCCTATCATGAGTCAACCTTCTAGTAATTTGTTAGGATATACCTCAATTACAAAAGACTGTTAAGTCCTGCTCTGTTAAGAGACTTAATGCTTCAATGGTTAAACTGAAACAAAATGACTTGTTTTTAATGCAACTTAATTGCAGACTTTTAGATCTATTTACTTACAATATATTTCTGATCAATGTATCAATACAATTCCTTTGTACTCAACTCTTTCTGCTCTGTGATGTTGTGCTTCTCTGTCCATCGGTGTCTGCAGAATTCTTTAGCTCTCCCTTAGCTTGATTGATTAGGACTGCATGAAGTTAATCCTTCATCAGTTTCTCTTCAACATCTTCTATCAGTTTACTCCCCTGTGTATCTGATTTCTTAATCGACCACCACACGAGAATGAATTATGCTTGTCTCTTAAATAGACATGATTTCCTTAATTCTAGGTTCTTGATTCTTTATTCTTGGCATGAAAAAAAATCCAGCCAAATTGATTTATGGCTTTAACTCCTAATTTATCTCAAAGTTATCTTCTTGCCAACTGTACAAATCACTTACTTAACTGTGTTTGAATAAAAAAAATAAAACAACCAGTTAAGTCTATCATTTAGCTCTGCCAGCTAGATATTTTATCATTTTTTGATCTCTCTATTCCATCGGTCAATTCTGTAGTTCGCCGCTGGTGACAACTGCCAGTTCCGTCGGTGTCGCTTCAGTTAGCTTCGGGATCTCCGTCTGTCGAGCATCATTGGATCTTTCTCGTCGGGCAACACTATTTTTAGCTCGTCAGGCATCATGTGATTCTACTTCATCAGACAACACTGCCTTCTGCTCATTGGGCATCACTGTGACTTTTATCTCTGTCTTTACTGATGGTGTGCACTCCACTGGTGTAGTCTGTCACTAAGTGAATACTAGAATTTTATGCATTGTTGAAAGCATAACCTTTATTCCATTGGTTCTCTGAAGTCTTTGGCATGACCATACAGATGATATCAATTTGACATCAATGAGAATACAAACCATTAACTGATTTAATGTTTTGCATCATCTTCAACTTAATATAGTCAATCATTTAATCAGTTACATTCCTCCTCCTCCTCCTCCTCCTCCTCCTTCTTCTTCTTCTTCTTCTTCTTCTTCTTGGTGAGGGGTGCCTTCATTCCCCCTCTGATTTTGTGTTAGCTTGTTTTGGTGTTGGACTTAATGCTTTCTTTGTATTTATCAACTTGTTGGGTTTTGGGTCCCTGTAAAACCTAATTTTGTTTAATTTTCAAAACATTTGTTAAATATTTTTTTTATCATTTTATGATAACTTTTAAGGAATTAGAAGAAAGATAAAAAGATATAAGTTTAAAATATACATATATCTAAAATATATAATAGTTATATAATAAATATAAAGGATATATATTTTGTGAGAAGAAAATATTTTTTGAATTCGTTAGTGAAATATATTTCCATTATTGTATCAAACAATAAGCCAAAAATCATGTCATGTAGTACATTATGTCACCACAAAATGATATATATTATATAGAATAAGTTTAAGATAGATAACAAATGTGTAAGGATGTCATTGAAAAGGATGTGAGTTTTGAGCCAATAGTATTGAATAAAAATTATAGCAAGTGAAATGATACTAGTATGAAGAAGAAAAGTAAAAAATGATGTAAATATGTCAACATAAATCATTTCAATGCTCTATAAAAGAAATTCCCATGCAATATAATGAATACTTGAACATATTAATAGCAATATATTTTAGGTTGATGATGTTAATTGGATCTATCCTTGGCTTTCTATGCATGGTAGATAAAAAATGCATCAATACAATACATAGACTAACATCAAAGAGTCCAAGCTAATGAATATGACAAATAACTCAAGTATTTTTATTTATAAAATTCTTCAAATCAGAATAAATGGTCAAATCTTCTAGACGAAAATTTGTTCAAATAAAATAATTTGGTTAAACAATTTTTATTCGTTGGAGCTAATATATAATTGAGGTCTATCTATTGAATTGACTTCTATTTCATCTAATTTTCAATGTATTCATGAGGTTGTGAGAATTATGTTTCTTAGAGATTTAATGTTATATTGTTAGTTCCAGAAGTCATTAATTTACTAACACTGATTTACAGTTGAAGATGATAGTTGTTTAGTTGTGTTTCCCAGAAGGTTTCCGGTCCAAAAGAAGAGGCAAGAAGATGTGCATATGTATATGTAGATTTGATTTTACTTGTATTAAGGTTTTGGTCTTTATTTTGGTATTTCTTCATGATCCAAAATTGTTCCTAGTAATTCAAAAATAGTGTTATCAAGGGATGTAGTTATGATAAATTTGTGGTCTTGTTTAGAAATGTGTTATAATAGCTTCTTACATGGATTTTCGGTAAGTGATATAGTTTCGTACATGGCATCTAGATCTCTCCATGGCATGTGGAGGTCCCACTATAGCTGGAAATTTTTGTTGTTCTTTGGGTTGTGTGATGCTACACATTTGAGATAGCTATGGAAGTTGTTCTAGAAATTATGGATTTGGTATGGGCTATGTGTAATGTGTTCATGGTCCCTCTTTGTCCTAGAGTAGATCAAACTTCATGTTTTTTGTTTAGGTATTGCATTTAATATTTATCTTTGATCTAGATGGAATCATGTAATGTGTGACCTAAGTATTTAATGTTTATCTCTTATCTAGATGGGTCCTTCTAATGTGTGATATATTTTTTGGTCTAGTTGCTTCTAGCATGGAACCTTATTATAATTTTTTTTTGATATGGCCAACTTGTACTTTTCTTTTGGAATGGCCTACCATGTTCTATACTTCAATGATCTATCTTGTATATAAGTACAGTGTGTTCATTGGAAAAAAGTATCAAAGTGCACCAGGGTGAGTGAGCAAGTGAAGATCTATAAGTATTGTTTTGGAAGAGAGGTTTAGCTTATGAAGAGTGAGCACTATATTATGAGTGTAGAAGAGAAGTAAAGATAGAAATAGTGTATCATTGAAGTTGACAATATTGTGTAGAACAACTGCATTATCAGGAGAATCATTATATATTTATTCTAAATAGTTGTATGTATATTGTCCCTAAGATAGTGAATTTCTTTTGCACAAGTTATTTTCTATATCTTACTAATTTTGCAGTGAGCTTGTATTCACAAGTTTTGAGTGGTAAGCTCCTATCTATTTTGGTGTTGTATTGGCAGTGAGCCTCTATTTAAAAGTTTAGAGTAGTGATATAATCTATATATCTAGTGTTGTATTGACAGTGAGCCTCTAGTTGAAAGTCTGGAGTAGTGACCTCCTACTATCTTTGTTATTGAACTATATATCAGTGATTTATCTGAGTGTAAAGTGCTAACCATGGTTTTTAATTGTTTGGATTTTTCACGTATAAAATCTTGGTGTTCATGTGTTACTATTTAAATTTATTTTTTTCTTCATAAGTTGACTGGTGGATAACATTGATGATTGATTATCTAAGTAATTGTTTTTGGTTTATGTTAATTCACCCCCCTCCTCCTCTTAGAAAATGGTGTGTGTTCAACATTACCTTCAAGCATGAAAGTGATTTAACAAAGTTTGAAAAGGTAGATTCCAATGAACAAGATACAATACAATGGTATCAATGTTTGAGAGAAGTGAAAATAAGATAGAAATGACAGTGTTACATTATGTGAAATTTGTGATGAGTAAGGGTACATAACACTTTCATTATGGAACATTTCTATATAAGGAAGAGATTATGATGATGTATGTCTTATGAAAATAATGTGAATGTTGCAAGCATATTCTATGAGACAAAACACTATAGTAGTGAAAGATAGTAAGGCAACTTGCATAAGATAGTGAAGAACAAAGCCACTATTTTGATTGCCATATTCATGTAAATATAAAACATGGTGAGAAGAGTGATTATAGAGAAGAGTCCATCTTTGTGTTATCAGAAATGTGCATCCATAAAGTAATGGAAAGAGCATGTTAAAGAAAATGAGATTAACAGAACATAAATAATGATTTCAAATGCCCACAAATTTGTTCAATAGAAAATTTGAGATAAAAGATAAAAGTGAATTTTAAAAAGAAATAAGAAGGGGATCCCAGAGACCATGAAAATTCACTATTCAAGCTACAAAGATTTATATAATATGTATCATAATAGTGAACAACATGGTCAAACAGTAATAGTTGTAAGGACAGTGGAATGACATAATAAGATTGAAAAGATAGGTTGTAAGTCTTAAAAGATGAGTTGCAAGAATTAAATGATAATGGTGATATTAAATATCCCAAAAATAATGATGTAAATCCATATACATAGTGTTTTCCATCCATGAGGGCACTGGCATTAAATAATTGAAGAGTGGTAAGGTTTTTTTTTCATGCAGTACTTTGAGGCTGAAAAAAGAGGAGTTTTGAGGTAGATGTGATATTTCAACTTCACTTAGATGCTCTAAATGGGTTAGGAATCGATCAAGGAATAGTTTTAGAGCCTATTAAACATGTTATAGTTAATTTTGACCCTTACTTATGGGACTTTTCAATCTTGTACAACCCAAGTAGAGGACACCATGCAAATTGGAGGAGAAAGCAAAGTTGAAAATCCATTAGCAAGGGAGATTTTGAATTTAAAAAGAGGAGTGTTCATCACAAACTTCTAGTTTCTAATTTCTAGAAAATGCAGAAATGAAGACCCTAACTTCAACGAGTACTTTTAGTTAACTTGGGGCCAAATAATATGATTTTGGAGTTCACTCATCCAATCACTTCAAGTCATTAAAAAATATTTAAGTAAAGCATACTCTTAATAATGACTAGAGGTCCAAATTAGGAGCCTTTTTTAATATATCTAAAATTTGTACTTCTTTCTCAGTTAGTTCTTATCCATATATTTAAAACACAACAAGAAAGAGTACTTGTAGCTTATTTTTCATATTTTTCACATATTTTAAATAGTTTCCTTCTATTTTTTAATGAAAAATATGTATATTCTCCTTATAAAATATCTGGTTCTTTGTTATGTTGAATGAACTTACATTCATTATTGTGATTCTTCTTCCACACTTTAAATTATTTATTCATTTCAGGTAATTTGGAGCATGAAATGTGTAATTTGTGAAGGTTATATGCTACACATAATTATTATATCATTATGTTGTAGTTTTGAAACATATTTTTCTTTATAGAAAACATTGAAAGTAGTGCCTCCATATAAAATGGTTTTGTGCTAAATAATATAGGTTTAGTTGTAAAGATCAAATATTAGGTTAAATAAGATTTTTAATTAAATTATTATTGTTGATTTTAAATATTGTTACATCACCTCCTAGGGTTCGTGTCATTTCTTTTCAAAGAAAATATTTCTGCCTTTTCTATTTCAAGAGTTAATATAAGGTGATCCATCAAAGGGAACCGGTTGTCACTGAAGATTCACTCCATCTTTCAAGTAGCCCATAGGCTTAGGAGTGTTTCCATGTTTCACTGAATGATTGAGTTGGGTTCAATAAGGGTGTAGATTTAAGTGAAAAAAAAAATTCAATTGGAAATTAAAATGCCACTTCTCTCTTGATTTTTTAAGGGATGAACTAATTCTACATACATTTTTGGTAGAGTGTGATTTTTGGAATTCACTCCACAAGATGGAAAACTTGTGCTAAGTATTATACAAAATATAGTTGATTTTTAGATGTCTCTTCTCTCTAATAATTCTTGATAATCAACATTAATTTATGTCTTTTAGTTTCTCTCTTTTCTCTACATACAAAAATATTAAATGTGAGTCAATAATTACATTTTACAGTGTATTTGTATCAAATAAGCTATCAACCTACATAACTATACCATATTAATCTCCAAAGTGGTAAATTAATTATAAAAATTTATCAACCATATATCTCCACATGCTCACCCCTCATATGTGTTCCTACCCATTTGTCATTTGATATATAAAAATTGTTGCATGGGTTATTTGCACTTGTAACAATAGATTTAAAAAAAAATGAAAATAAACAAACCGTATAAATTATACTTAGTATCTTAACCTCTCTACATAGTTAAGAAAGAAATGAATCGAGTTAAGGCAATTTTGGAACTCTATTTCTTCTTATAATTTAAAAGGGGACATAGGGAGTATCAAGGCTTCTCCTATAAAGTCCAAAGAGATAAGAAAGAAAAATATCTAGTCTACAAGCCAAAAATAGTCAAGGGATATTTTGTTATATTGTTTATTAAACTTGTGTTACACTCCAATATAGGACTCTATAATTTTTTGCATGGTAATAATAAATGCATAATTTTCAATCCTCATCAAACTTTTAGCTCAACTGTCTACTTGAAAAAAAAAAATTTAAACAAAAATCGGAAGATAATAATTAATATTTGTTGAGGTGTCTTCATTGTTGCTTCTTTGACTGAAAGGAGTCATCATTTTTGTTCATTTTTATCAGAAGGAACATAAATTATTATTCTATTCTATCTATTTTACAATTTTAATAGTGTTACAAACCTTTTAATCTTCAAGGTTTTAATATGGAATTTTTTATGCTGCTCTAGTTTCTCAACTATATCTTAATAGATTCATTTAAGTGAGATTGATCTTGAAGCATATCTCTCTCTCTCTATTATAAAAATCAAATAAAAGTAAGATATATTTAAAAAAGTGACTTGTTAGAATGACATTTAAACTTAATCCAACCCATAAAACAAACTAGATGATCTTTTAAATAGTCACTGATCTTGAATGAAGAGAGTCCTCTAACACACTTAAAATAAATGCTTTATTATACTTTATGAGGGTTACTGCACCCAACATTCATTAAAAGCATACCAAAGGGAAAAAATAATAAATTGCAATAAATAACATGTCTTATATTTCTTAGTAATATGAATTTTCATACATACCCTTTTATTTCAAAAAATAAATTCCACTTGCTTCAGTTATAAAATATTAGCCCCTTAAACTTTTCATTTTCAATATGGAGCTACAAGCTATTCTTATACATTCCTCACTACTCTTTATCTATGAAGATAAGAAATCTATTCCAAATTAATAAACTCTAGCCAAAACCTCTCTTTTATTGAATCCTTGTGTCTCTTGGATATTACACTCCCCCTCTTGATGAACAATACATGTATATGAATAAAAAAAAAACATAGCCAAAAGATAAACTTTGACATCCCTATAAGGACACTTAAATAGATGTATTTTAAATTTTCACAAGTGGGTGCCTAAGAAGGTGTCTTTTCCCATTTTTATGTAACCATTTAATAAGTATAGGTATTTAATAAGTATAGGTGGATGACTTGTCCCCTTCCTTTTTCCTATGCCAAGAAGGGTATTTCTATGATCTTATTATTATACATGATAGAAAAAAGTGTTCCTTATTGAAAAATACAATTGTTTTTACAAATAGGCAACAAATATTAAATATTTACAGCCTCCTATGTCATTTGGACACTTTATTAAGTAATGAAGACCTATAGATGCATGCATTTATTTTTTAATAACTAACAAATAATGAAAATAAAATCTTATTGTGATGATTCAACATTGGCTATGGACCCAGATGCTCCTGCATTAGATCATGTTGAATTGAAACCATCCTAGAATTACTTAATGAATAAGTACGTATTCTTTCTATTTGAATTTAGAAACAAAAAAGAGAAAGATTAATTTTATGTCATAGAACCTTATAAATTAAATTCAAATTATTGATTTTGATAATTCATGAAGCTTGTGAATGATGGATGTATCCATCACAAGATTTCAAATAAGAAATAGTCCCTTCAATGGTATTGGATTCATATTCATATCTAGTTAGTACCTTATAAGGACTTGAAATAAGAGCTAACTTCCATTAGTATTTTTAAAGTAAAATTTGTATAACCATTATAATTTTCAATCTTTATTAATTTTGAAAAATTTTAGGTGAACATTTAGATTTAATATAAGTGAAATTATGGACCCATAAATCGCAGGTCTCGAAAGCACTTTATATAAATTTGAATTTATAAAATATGATGGTATTTGAAGAATTTAAATATTGGTATCATAAATGGCGATGTGTCAAGATTTACAAGGGGAGAGATAACCTTTAACTTAATTTTTGAATAAGATCATCATTAAATCAATATTTACATATCGTAGTTACTTAACAGATGAATAATTTACAACTATTGTTTTTACAAGTGATCAAGTAGGTTGTCATAATGTATTATCATTCCTTTTAAGATGTTAGTAATATAATTTTAGTGTTATGTTTATCTATTGTACTTTGTTACTCAAGTTCACTAGTCTAATAACCTTGTGAATTTGCTTTCTTTTATAGTAAAAGAGGATATTTTTGTTATCTAGAAACCATGAATATGATCTTGGAGTGCATTGTGAATATATAAATTATATTTTAATAAATTTTGAGTGGTCATATAACATAGGACATGCATGATAAGCATCATGTGATCACATGGTAAAAATTTTACAAAAGAAAATGAGTTACATGAATGATTAAAATGATAAAGTTAAAAGATTAGTGATTTTTCCATACATCGACTTGTCACAACATGTTATATGTAAGCTTGTGTTTCATGTTTTATGTGTATAGTGTAGATCATGTTATTGGTTTGAAAATTCTCTCTATTGATAAAACTTGTGAATTTAAAATTGAACCTGAGTAATAATTAAAAAGAGATCTAGAACTTTAGAAAATAGAAGTACAGATGAAGCTAAGATTAAATGGATTCATTCTACTATTGATAGTGTTATTTGGGAAAAATCATATTTTATTAGACATAATATAAATATTTATTAACTAATATTGTTCCCTGTATTTCTAATACAAAGAATGTTGGAATAATGGAATGGTGTGTAGTGAGACGGGAGCGCTGAATTAGTACCCTTAAAACTTTTTGTCAATTAACCTTAATCCTTTTAGTAATCAATATATTGTATTACCGACCATATGTGCTATTCTATCTTTGTGTATGTAATATCAATTCATAAACTTAATTTTCATGTAAACATTTATAGAAACATTCATGAAATGTATTGATACATGACACAAGATTTGGTAACACAGAAAACCCTTGTTAGAAGGTAAAAACTACAGTGGGGATGAAATCCACAAAACTTCACTATCTATATAATGGAAGGGGTGAGTTAAGGCTTACAAGTTTGATCACTTCTGATGATCTTACCCTATTAGGAGTAACATATTTAGACTGGTTAAGGTCTACTCTGTTAAGAGCTTTAGCAACACAGTTTAGTGTGCACTCGGTTAAGAGGTTTACAAAATGATTGTTGAATCCACCTTCTCAAAGGATTTCTTCTATTTTCTACATTTGTTATAATGTAGTCAAAAATACTTATTGACCTGAGTATATGCAATCTAGAATTGTTGAGTACAGATCCATTAAAGTTCACAATATGATGTATCACCTATAGTGACTGATTAATACCTCTATTCTGCTCGGTAGCCTAGGATCTTGTTCTTTATAATTGATTCCATATTTTTCTAACCTTCTGCATAAAACTATGTCTCTGATCCATAGATGTGTTCCTCAACTACAATCATCATCACATCATCTTGTTCTGATTGATTACACATCTATTTATACAATGAATTTGACCCAAATGAGTTTCCTGCTTTATAATGATAACTCTATGATCAAAGGTTTACAACTTGTCCTTGATCTCCTAGTTTTCAAGTTTTCAATCAATTATCTACTGATTAAAACAATTACAATTACTTTACTTGTCCCTCAAGAAATGGATGTAAATATAAGCTTTAAACTAAATATAAAACTTAAGTATTTTATCTGGCATGTCAGTAAGATCCACATTTCTCAGAATAAAACTGTCTCTTGGTAGAATAGTGCTCAGGTTTCTCTATAAACTTGTCTGTTAGTTTCCTTTGTTGTTTACTCTCTCGGTTTACAATGTTGGGTTACACTGTAAACTTCTGTTAGGTTCCTCTATGAATTATGTTGTCGGTTTACACAGTGATCTGTCTCTCAGGTTCTTCTATCGGGTTCCTCTGTACTTAATATTTTTGGTGACCTCTCTTAATTATTGTGCTGGGTTCCACTATAAACTTGTCTTTTAGTGATCGTATACCGATGGTTCAAAAAATATTTCCCTTGTATACTAATGGAAAAATATGATCATCAATCTCCCCCTTTGATATTAGTATCAAAAATTGATATGGGCAAAAACAAAAAAAGTTTAGTATATACACCATCTGTTCACCTTGTCAGTATGACTACACCTAGGTGCATGTCGGTATAGTATATGTATATGTATATACACTTGCCTTTATACTATTTTCCCTTTTCATTATTTCATCCTTTTACCTTAACAACTCTCTTTGTCACATTTTATTTCCCCCTTTTTTGATAATAAGGACAAAGGTGTAATACTTACAACTTGTCAAAAATGTGGGAATGGGAGTTATGCATGTCTTTCATAATTTTCTCCCACTTCTCTTTAAGGTATTCTAGGGCCATGTGCTCCAATGTTATTCTTGCATGCATATCATAGATACTATCGGTGATAGACATCTCTGGGGTGGCAATCAATTGTTTTTCCATAGTCCTATGTTGTTCCTGTAATGTGATATTTGGTAGAAATAGAACTTCAAGCTCAGTTACCTCATCTCTAAATTGTGATTCTGCTTCTAAATTTTCTAGTCTCAATCTTTTAGCTTCCATAATATTTTCACAATACAACTTGATTGGATTTTCATTGGTTGTAATACCTTGTGCACTAGCATTTAGATATGCATTTATCTGTGCATAACTTCTGAACTAAGGTTATAGCTTCTAAAATTATTAGCTCCAATTCATTGACTATTTCAGATAGCTTTACCTTTTTCTCTGCCACTTCTTGGCTGATTTTCTCTGTCAATTTGGATTGATAGTTTTTCTCTACATGTTCTTATATTTCCTTCTCTGCATCCACATTCTATGATGTGATGGCATTTGTAAGAACTTCTAATTGATCAATGATAGAAACATTTTGATCAATGTCAGTCTCAGGTACATTCTACAAAATTATTTCCTTGGTTGTCTATAGTACTTGTGTGTCCTTGGTCTCCTTTTTAAGCTTATCTTGGATAGCTTTCCTTTTACAAAGTTCTACATACTTTGTAAGTGACTCTAGATCCAATGTCCTTGGGTCACAGTCTGGTATTTCAATGATCTCATCCAGGTTGACTGGATTGTTATTCTTCTTCTTATCTTCTTCTTCTTTGAAAGTGTAGTGGAAGCACCTGTATGCAGTACCATAGAAATTTCCTTTGCTTAGTCTGATGTACTTGATGAAGGCTTTGGAGGTGTTGTGCCTTTTAACTGCTACTCAGTGTCTACCTGTCGGTTTGTTGTGGACGTCTCCACATCAACTTTAGCTTTATTTTTAGCTTCTTCTTCGATATCCTTTGGAGCAGCATCACTTTCCTTCTCTTCTTTACCTTAATCTTTCTTCTCTCCATCTACTTGTTTCTGTTCATCGGTTGTGTTTTTCCATTCCTCTTCACCCTTATCGCCGAGTATGCTTGCATCATGCTTTGGTGTTGTATCTCTTGTTTATGTCATTATATTGATATCTTGTATCAATAATGGCATTTGTCCCAATATATTAACCTATGTAGCATCCGTTGTTGTGTCATGTTCCTTGATCTACTTTGAGGTAATAGTGACATCTTCATCTGCCTTAACTTCATTGGCAGGATCTTCAGTTATATCTATTATTGTCACATCTATTGTATCTCCTAATGACTGCAAAATCTGAGCTATGTCATCCATTGTTTTACTAGCTTTGGTGTTCAATTCAACTTGATTGTCATCCTCAGTGTCATTTATAAGAATTTGTTCAGGGCTCGATATAGCCTCTTTTTCTTCATTGTGAGGCTTGTCGGTGAGTGTTAATACTCTCTTGGGGCTTGTGTATTCTTTAGGTACATTGAGTATTTGTCTGCAAGTATCCTCACTTTCCTTGTCAACCTCAATTAGGCTTCCCTATAGTACCTTGTAAGCTCTCAATTTTTCTTAGAACTTCTTTGAATGTAACTTCATCATTTCATCAATTTCTTCCAGCTTGGATTCGGGTGGCATTATAGAAACTAGAGATCTTTCCCTTATCTATTTTTCAGAATTCAATGTTGTTAGGAAAAAAAAGGTAGAAATAACAATTACATTCAGAAATAACAACCAATAACAGAGAATAATAAACCAAACCAGAAGAGAACACAAGACACAAAGATTTAAAATGGTTCACCCAATCCCTGGGCTACGTCCACCAAATAGTAAAGTCCAATATTATTCATATCCAGTGATTACAATTAGATCGCAATGTGCAGATCCCTTACATCTCAATACCGCCATAAAACATACAACATAATAATGAAACCCTAACCCTAAGCCATTTTATACAAATTTTATGCCACTTTAGGGTTAGAACATGTCGGTCCAGAAATTGGCACCCCACGCCTTGTAGAAAGGTAAATCACTTGAAAGGTAAATCACTTTCCTTATCAGTCACCACAATATAACAATCTCCCACTTGGGGACTGATCAGAATCCACATAAACCAACAATTCTCCCAGTTGGAGACTGAGCTTGTAGCTAAACCGCTACCATGTGAAGCTCCCACTGGATCCAACCTTCCTGGACTCTGCTATTCTATTAGTCTATTCAATCTAGAAGACCAACTAAAGATGAACAAGAATTCAGCTTCTCCCTCATTACAACCTTTGTAAACATATCCATTGGATTATCATCTGTATGAATCTTTACCATCTTTAACTGCCCATCATCCAAAACTAACCAAATGAAATGATACTGCAACTGTATGTTCTTTTTCTTTGAGTGCAAAGAAGAATTCTTTGCAAGATGAATGGCACTCTAACTATCTGAATATAGATAGTTATCTGCATGTGGGTGTCCCAATTATTCTATGAAGAATTGAATCCATATCATCTCCTTAGCCGCCTCAGTAGAAGCAACATACTCTGCTTCTGTAGTGGATAAAGCATTCACCTTTTCTAACCGAGAAATCCAACTCACTGCTGTCCAACTAACAGTAAATACATAACCTGTAGTACTCTTCCTGGTATCTATATCTCTTGCAAAATCTGAGTCAACATAGCCATGAACAGTAGTAGTAGAGCCCCCAAAATGTAAACACTTATTAGATGTACCTCTCAAATATCTGAGAATCCATTTGAGTGCATTCCAATGCTCAAACCCAGGGTGACTCATATACCTACAAATGACTCCTACTGCATGTGCAATGTCTTTCCTAGTACATACCATAGCATACATTAAGCTCCCTATAGCTGAAGCATAAGATATCTTGGTCATTTTAGCCTCTTCTTCTGGTGTCTTAGGACACATCTCCTTAGTCAATTTCAAATGACCAGGAAAAGGTGTAGTAACAAATTTGGCATCCTTCATGGAGAATCTTTGCAACACCTTTTCAACATAATCAGCTTGAGATAGAGTTAATTTTTTGTTCTTCCTATCTCTGTGAATTTTCATGCCAAGAATTTGTTTCTCTGCCCCCAAATCCTTCATAGAAAAAGCTTTTGCTAACTGTTGTTTTAGCCCCTTAATATGATCCATGCTAGACCTAGATACAAGCATATCATCAACATATAAACATAAAATAATGTAGTTGTCCTTATTTAACCTCTTGAAATAAACACAATGGTCAGAATTACATCGAGTGTATCCATTATCATTCATAAAAGTATCAAACTTAATATACCATTGTCGAGGTGCTTGCTTCAAGCCATATAAAATTTTCTGCAATTTTCACACTAAACTCTCCTTACCCTTGACCTCAAATCCCTATGGTTGTACCATTTATATTTCTTCATTCAAATCACCATGAAGAAAAGTTGTTTTAACATAAAACTGCTCTAAATGCAAATCTTCAGTAGCCACAATACCTAAAACAGTACGAATAGAAGTCATTTTAACAACTGGAGAAAATATCTCATCAAAATCAATACCATGTTTTTGTGCAAATCCTTTTAAGACTAATCTAGCTTTAAATATTTTCTTACCTCCATCTTCTTTTTTCAACCTATAAACCCATTTATTCTGCAAAGCTCGTTTACCTGCGGGTAACTTACATAAGTCCCAAGTCTAATTTTTCAGCAAGGAGTCCATTTCATCTATCATTGTAGACTCCCACAGAAGCTTTGTATCCACCTGCATAGCTTCATTATAACAATCAGGTTCACTAGAATTAGTTAATAAAATAGAATACAAAGAAGGTGAAAATCTACTTGGAGGTCTACTTAGCCTTGTTGACCGTCTAAGATTCATTGGGGTGTTTGGTATTTGTTGTTGTTGTTGTTGTGGAGCATAAGGAATTACTAGAATATTATCTTTTGGAGTATCATCCAACTCTACATAATCAGTGTTTTTCTTCTCATGTTGTCGCAACAGATCTTTGTACAACACTTTCTTATTGAATATGAGATCCATGCTTCTTACAATTTTACAATTTTTAAAATTGAAAAGTCTATAGCCAAATTCATTAATTCCATATCCAACAAATGCACATTTCTTTGATTTTGCTTCTAGCTTGGTTCTATTTTCAAAATCTATGTGTGCAAATGCTTCACAACCGAAGGTTTTGAGAAAGGAATAAATTACCTTCTTACCAGTCCATGCTTCCTCTAGAATACCACAACCCAAAGGAGTAGAGGGACCTCTGTTAATTAAATAAACAACAATATTTACAGTCTCTAGCCACATGTTTAAGGGGAGCCCAACATGCAATCTCATAGTCCTTGTACACTCCATTATTGTCCTGTTCATGTGTTCACCCACTCCATTTTCTTGTGGAGTCCTTGCAACCATTTTCTGCCTATGAATACCATTAGAGGAACAATAATCTTCAAATTCTTTTCTACAATGCTCACCACTATTATCAGATCTGAGACATTTTAATCTTTTACCCGTCTCTTTCTCAACCAAGCTTTTCCATTTCTTAAAAGTTTCAAACACATCACATTTCTGCCTAAGGAAATAAATCCATACTTTCCTAGTTGCATCATCAATGAAAGTAACATAATACAAAGAGACACCAAGGGAAGATACATGAGCTGGCCCCCATACATCTATATGCACAATCTCTAATTCATCATCTTTCTTTTCCTTCCCACCCTTCAAGAAACTAACTCTCTTTTATTTCCCATACACACAACTTTCATAGAAATCTAAATTTACACATTTTAGACCTGGTAAAACTTTCTTTGAGTGAAGTAATTTCATACCTTTCTCACTCATGTGCCCAAGTCTGTTATGCCATAGTATTGTTTCTGTATCCACTACAATTTTTTCATGTTCAACCTGCTCAACTGTAGCAAATGTTCCTGAACATTCATTTTTCTCTGTAATAATTAAAGTAGAAGGAACAACATTGCCTATACAAAGACATAAGGTGCCTACTTTCACACATTTTGCTACTACTAAGGAAACTTTTGAAACCTTCCAACTTTTATCATTAAAAGTAACTGTGCAACCCTCATCACCTAGTTTCCCTACTAAAATTAAATTTCTACTCAACCTTGGAACATGTCTTACCTCTTATAGTAGCCAATGATTCCCATTATGCAACTTAATCTTAATTCTTCCCTTCCCAACAATTTGACAAGTTTCATTATCTCCCAAATAAACTAGCCCAAAA
>MU224933.1:2367325-2385157 GCA_018584345.1 Thuja plicata
AAGATGGTACAAGAACAAGAAGTAAGTCTTTAAACTCAAATTGCTTAATTTGTGAGTTTGAACCAAAATATGTCAATGTTGCACTAGACAATGAAGAATGGATAAGTGCTATGAATGATGAGATTGAGAAGATTAAGAAGAACAAGACATGGTCACTTGTGCCAAGACCAGATGACAGGAATGTCATCGGTACAAAATGGATATTCAGGAACAAACTGAATGAGAATGGAGAAGTCACAAGGAACAAAGCAAGACTAGTATGCAAGGGGTATGCACAAGAGGAAGGTATAGACTATGGAGAAACGTTTGCACCCATTGCTAGGCTAGAAGGAGTAAGAATTCTACTTTCTTATGCTACATACAAAGGATTCAAGGTATATCAAATGGATGTCAAGTCAGCATTCCTAAATGGAATACTTGAAGAAGAGGTTTACATTGAGCAACCAGAAGGGTTTATAGATCCAAACAAAAGGAACATGGTATGTATACTTCACAAAGCCTTGTATGGATTAAAACAAGCTCCCAGAGCCTGGTATGAATGAATTCATTCCTATCTAATAAGTATTGGGTTCATAAGGACTAGTGAGAACAGTAATCTTTATTTGAAAGAAGACACTAATGCTAACACTTTGATTGCTAAAATATTTTTTGATGACATCATATTTCGAGGTAATGATATGCTATGCAAATCATTTTCTAATGAGATGAGCAAGGAATTTGAGATGTCTATGTTTGGAGAGATCAAGTTCTTTCTTGGTCTGCAGATCATTCAAAAAAGTGAAGGTATTTTTATTACACAGTCCAAATACATCAAAGAAGTTCTAAAAATATTTAAGATGGAAGATTCCAAACCTGTTGGAACACTGATGGCTACTAGATGCAAATTAACAAAAGAAGAGAAGAAAATAGAGGTAAATGAGACTATATATAGATCAATGATAGGAAAACTCATGTATGTTGTACACACTAGACCAGATATTGCACATGCATTAGGAATTGTTCCTAGATTTTTTGCTAACCCCAGGGAATCACATATAAATGCTATGAAAAGAATTCTAAGATATCTGAAGAATACTAAGGAATTTGGCTTATGGTATAGAAGAGAAGGCAAATTTGAACTAAAAGTGTTTACTGACGCTTATTGGGCTGGAAATCTTGATGACCGAAAGAGCACAACTAGAGGAGCATTCTTTATGGGTGACAGATTTGTCACATGGATTAGCAAGAAGTAAGGATGTATCTCTCAGTCTACTGTAGAAGTAGAATATGTTGCTGATGCTGCAAATTGCTCGAATATTGCATGGAACAAACAACTATTGAAAGGTATGCATATGAAGATCAAAGAACCAATAGTTATTTATTGTGATAACACCATTGCAATAAATATTTCCAAGAATCCAGTCATGCATGCAAAGACTAAACACATTGCCATCAAGTATCATTACTTAAGAGAACAAGTTCAAGAGAAAGAAGTAATACTTGAATATGTGTAATCAAAAGAATAATTGCCCGGTATCTTCACCAAGCCACTGCCAAAGGATACATTTGAGTACCTGAGGAAAAGAGTAGGGGTAAAACCCATGTCTAACAGTCAGTAAAAGGATAGAACACTGCATCAACCATATATTATCAGAATATCAATTAAGATTGATGGAAGCAAAAGAAGAACCTCAACGTTACATCTATATACAAAAAGGTATATATCAGAACCAAGCACTAGAGCAGATTGTTATATTGATAATGGATAAGGAAAATTCAGGGAATATATTATGGAAAGAAGAAATTGGTTGACAGAGTGTTAGATATTTTTTAAAATATTTGTTTGGCATTGTTGTCAAAGGGAGAGAATGTTTCCATATTATCATCAACATCAGATTACTCCAAATAGGGAGAGATCATATCCAAAGGGAGAGAATTGATTTAAAAGTTGAAAACAAAAGTCAGAGAAATCAAAGAAGTAGAACAGTCAAAGATAAAATTTGACACCAACAAAGGTCACAACAGATCAGAAGAAGAAAAAGGAAAGCTGCAAGACATTAAATCAGTTAATGGTTTGTATTGTCATTGATGTCAACTTGATATCATCTGTATGGTCATACACATAATGCTAAAGACTTCAGAGAATCAATGGAATAGAGTTTATTCTTTTAGCAATGCATAAAAGTCAAGTATTCACTAAGTGACAGAATACACCAGCAGAGTGCACACCATCGGTAAAGATAGAGATAAAAGTCATAGTGATACTCGACAAGCAGAAGAGAGTATTGCCCGATGAAGCAAAATCAAAGGATGCCCAATGAGCTAAAAATAGTGTTGCCCGACGAACAAGATCCAATGATACCTGACGGATGGAGATCCCAAAGCTAATTGAAGCAACACCGACGGAACTGGCAGTTGTCACCGGTGACAAACTGTAGAATTGATCGACAGAACAGAGAGATCAGAAAATGAAAAAATATCTAGCTGGCAGAGCCAAAAGATAGACTTAACTAGTTGTTTGATTTTTTTAATTTGACCATAGTTAAGTAAGTGATTTAAAGATGACTTACACAGTTGTCAAGAACATAACTATGATATAAATCAGGAGTTAAAGCCATAAATCAATTTGGCTGGATTGTTTTTCACACAAAGAATCAAGAACCAAGAATTAAGGAATATTATGTCTATTTAAGAGACAAGCATAATTGATTCTCTGTGATGGTGAATAATCAATCAGATACACAGGGTAGTGAACTGATAGAAGATGTTGAAGAGTCACTGATGAAGGATTAACTTCATGCATTCCTAATCAATCAAGTTGAGGGAGAGCTAAAGAATTATGCAGACACCGATAGACAGAAAAGCACAACATCACAGAGCATAAAGAGTTAAGTACAAAGGAATTGTATTGATACATTGATTAGAAAGATATTGTAAGTAAATAGATCTGAAAATCTGCTATTCAGTTGCATTAGAAATAGGTCATTTTGTTTCAGTTTAACCATTGAAGCATTAAGTCTCTTAACAGAGCAGGACTTAATAGTCTTTTGTAGCTGAGGTATATCCTAACAGATTACCAAAAGGTTGACTCATGATAGTAGCACCGGTCTTACCTAAAGCCTATTGACAGTCTAAGAAGGAGGCTGATTCAAGGATGGTAGTAAGATTTTCATAAAGCCTATTGACAGTCATGAAACTGATTTAAGGATGGTAGCGTAGATGCCAGATACTAAGTGACAACGTATGTATTGAAAATCCTCTAACAAGGTCGCACTTAACAGTGTGTTTGTAACCTTTAACAGGGTTGGCTCCTAACAGGGATCACTTCAGAAGAGTGAAAATTTGGGGTACCGGTCCCAGTGGTTTTTCCCTTAATAGGGTTTCCACGTTAAAATCCTTGTGTTTTATGTGTATGGTTTATTACTTTATTGTTTTACATTCTACATATGCATTTATGGATTGATTGGTACACTCTGCATATTTACTAAGTATTGGCAAATACAGTTTACTGCTTATCGGTTATCAAAGAGAATAAGGACAGACAAGGTAAGCCGACTGATAGTTATTTGTTTCAAGTATTTCAAAGGCATGCATCTTGTTGGGACTTAATAATTTGAGAAGTATTAATTGGTAGATTAAATTTTAAATTGGATAAATTTCTGAGGCCATTGATTCACTCCCCCCTCTCAGTTATTACTAACAATCTGATTAGGCTTGTGCACTGGCTTTTGGTTTGGCCATGTGTACTGACACCCAGGCCTACTAAAAAGTCAACATTATTTTTAGCGCATTTTTGGACAAGTGAAAAGAGGATTTTTTTCACATTTCCACTTTTTGGCATACCATGATCCCACACATGCCCTATTGTTCTACCACTTGTTCTGGTATCCTCATCCTTTTCTGCATTCTGTCCTTTAATTCATTGAAATATTCATCCATGGCTAATGTAAAGTTTTCACCTAGTGAATGAATTTAGTAATCTAAATTTTCAGTGGTCGGGTAGTGTTCTAGTTGTCATTATCGATAGTTGGGAAAAAGTCTTGAAAGTAGAAAAATATGCACATTAGAAGTGATCCAAACTTACATGAATTGGACTTTGCAGACCTGATTGTCCTCATGCTCTCATCTAACTACTTCAGTAGAAGCTTAGATAGATCCAACTGTAATCCCTTCTTTACAATCTTGTGAGTAGTGTCTACTTCTCCGCATGCAATACTATTTATTATGCTAGCTTGGAATATCTTGTATCCCAACACACATGCACCAAATTTCAGTTATGGATCTTTGATGGAATTTACCTTCAATCCTTTGCCATCCCATTCTGCACATGTCATCTTCTTAATCTCAGGGCGAGGAGGGTGTTTAAGTGCCTTGGCCTTGTCGGTTATAGGATAACCAGTCACTGCATGTATCACATCCCTCATGATCTATCTTTTATCTTCCAGCCACATCTTTCGGCCATGCACTCTGCTCACCACTATCATGATCTACTCAGTTTTAAAATCCTTTAGGAACATTAGGGCATTTGTCAGCCCTTTCACCTCAATATGTTTATGTTCATCCTTGATGGTTCAATCTATGCAAAGCTTCTTTTAAGCTCTCTCAACTTCCAGATCTCCTATTTCCGCAACTTTGTGGTGGATAAATGCTCAGACATCCTCGATCAGCAAAACCTTAGGTGGTATGCTTGAAAATGCACCAGCGTTGTCAGGTTGCAAAGCAACCTCTAGGTAGAACTTGTATTTAGGTTCTTCACAAGTGGTGTTCTTGATTAGATTAACCTTTTTCTCCTTGTCATTCTTTATCTTGGAGATGTGAGATGTGGTTTCCATGGTTTTTGAAAATTAGGGATTTTCCCTTGAATAGTAGTGAGCTTAGTGAGTCTTTAGTTACTCACTTTTCTCATTGTAGCTACTCTTGATCTATCTAAATGTCATGAATCTACTGTGAGTCTCTTCCACAATCTAGTCACTCTTCTTTGCTCTGTTCTCTGCTTCTTCACTCTTAATCACATGGTGAATGAATGAGCAATAAATGACACAATAAATGCTCTACCCACTTTTTGGTGTTAGAAGATAGAGTTGCTCAAGTATCACAAAAATTTTTGGCTCAGGATAAGTGACAACTCACTTGACCTTTCACATGTTTACTGACGGTGCTCGGTAAGTGTGAAAGACTTCAATGTCTTTTACAAGATTATCGACGAGTCTCAATTTATATTGTTTAACTTGGCTTTCATATGTACACCAATGATTCTTGGTATGTATTGACCGACAAGATTGGATTCACACATTCTTAACAAGTAATACCATAGTGCATCTTTAATCATGCTAGTTTGGAATTTTATCAATGTATAATGGAACTGATGTAAAATATAACTTCGTATAGTGCAGTTCCATACTCACTTGTTCAGCTTAGGTGGGCATGGTGATGTCACTAGATCCATTGGATAAGGTGTCACCAATTTCATTGCTTGGTCCAGCATCATCAGTGTTTGTAGCTTTCCTCCACATTTTGTTTCTCATCAATCTGATGTCTTCAATGGTATTGCTATTTGGAAAAGTTCTTGTCACTGTCACTCAGTCTCTATAGTCCTTGCTTAGATGACCGAAACTATGATAGTGTAAGCATGCCATTCTGTGGTTAGTCTAGCTTCTAGACCTTCTCATCCATTTTCTCATGCAGTTTGTAGCTATGTGACCATATCTACCACATAATGTGCAATTTGTCCATGTATTGTAATTTCAAACATATGACTTACCGAATTTTTTTGGTTGATAAGCATTTTCTTGTTATTTTGGCTTCGATGCTTTCTTTTTCTTCTTCTTGCATTCAAAAGATGTGTGTCCATGCATTTTGCAAGTGGAATAATATTTTTCCATGTAGGTTTCCTTCTTTGGTTGTTTCACCTTAGATTTACATTCATATTCTTTATTTCCTTTCTTGTTACAGTTATAAAAATTTTCAATGAATGTAGAAGTGGATTTAGGAATACCTTTGGGTATGTGCACCAAGTTATGGATGAAAAAGGGGGTATAATTGGAGACATTTTTTTTTTGAAATCGGGTAAACCTGAACTTGGAACAGGCGTTTGAGGGTAATGCACTCAAAATAATAAGATGTGTAAAAAATAAAAAAATTGTAGTACTCTGAATCTAGTTTCTAAAATACTATTTTTTTTTGAACCGATAAGATTAAGAGGGTCAAACCTCGTGCGCATGAAAACATGTTCCTGATTTTTTTGGAAAAACATAACATAGCTGTTCCATGCGCGATACAAAAGATATATATATTTTAAAGGGTGAATCACACTATTTAAATTAAGTGCCAACACGGCCTTTACAAATCTCTGCTGAAGAGAGATTTCCATCACTACGTATGTTCTCTGAAATTCAAACCCTCTGGAAAAATACTAAGTTAGTGAAGATTCACAATTTTTTCATTCATAACATTTAACAACTTGCTATCATTATTGAATAATATTGCAGCTTAACAAATTTTGCACGACATTCTCTGTAACAGTTGATTGTCACTTGCTGCCTATTCATTGAATGCACAACAAATTCATGTACAATCTGTAGCAAGATTCCTCTTTGCATAGTTTTCAGGTTCACGTTGAATCAATGATTTTGAAGCCATGATACTCATTATTTACAGCAAAGAGCTTCCTCATTAATCCTCAAAATAGAGAATAATTCCAGACACTCATCATCATTTAGTTTTCATGAGAGTTCAAGGTAGTGATTGTTCACAACTCCATCCTTATTGATGTGGTTGTCATTAAAATAACGTGCTAGCAAATCAATGGAAAGCACAGGAGAGGGAAATAGATTTCAAGGTGGAAAATGCCTTCTTGCTTGCACAAATGCCAAACATGAATAATGAGGAAAAATATTTAAATGGGATGATTATGCTAGAAGACACCAAAAAATAGCTTCTCTACAAAAAAAGGCTAAATTCTGTTGCAACAGCCACTATCCTCTATCCTTTCTGATGGGTTGAGAAAATCCCACCAATGCACAAAATTGCAAAAAGATTGATGGCTCAAATAATGGGAGATGAAAACCCATAATTATCTACCACCATCTCAATATGAATTAGTATCCAAACCTAGTTAACCAATTTTGAAAATCATAATTGTACATCCACTGCAACAATCTTCATGTGGGTATACCCTCAAAATTATGTTGGAGGGAAAAAATTGTTCAGATTAAATGGTAGAGTGTAGAACTCTTCATTTTGAGTGTCACCTCTGAATGTTATGAATTTAACCCACCATGGCATCCATCTATCCTTCTTGGATTTCTCAACTTCTAGTGTGTTATCTAAAAACACTACAATAATTAGTGCCATTGTTGGTGGGGAGGAGAAAATGGTGTTTAAGAAGTCATTAAACCATCCTGCTTTTGTATTCACAGGGCCATGCCTAGATGTAGCATAAAACTCATTGAAATATTGAGGAATGGAAAGGCCAAGAAAGAAGGAAACTCCAATGATAAACAAGTTTGACAAGGAATTCATGTTGGTAAACTTTACATGAAGGAAATTCCAACAGCAACAACAATCCCAAAGAGCACACAGTATAGTGCAGCAAATATGGGAAAATGTATTGACGCAAAAAGAGGTCCAAATTTGCCTAATATAGAGAAGAATATCATGAAACCAGCTGATATTTGAACAACATGCCTACTGCCTACTCTTATAATTCCCAGAATCCCAACATTCTCTATAGACATAGTTGAACCAGTTCCTGTGCCAAATAGACCATCCAATAGTATTCCAATACCCTGCCAACTGATACCCCGACTAAGAACATATGTAGGAGGTGGTGTGGCACTTGCAAGCCGGGATGCAACATTGTATGCCCCAGTTGACTCGATAAGAGAAACAAGAATTGCAGCCATCATTCCAAATGCATGACCAGCATTAAAAGTAGGTGCACCCCATTGCAGAGGATAAGGAAACTTTATCCATGGAGCAAATGATATAAGGTGATCTCTATCAATGCGACAGTGATCCTTAGTCATCATAGGCACATGCTTATAAGCCCCACTTGTAGTCAACAAATGTGCATATGCCCACACAAGGGTAATACAAATAAGCACTAGAAAGCGCTCAAAGACAGGCAAGCTTCTTGCATGTATATGCTTCAAGTACTGTGCAAATCCAATAAATACAATAAGCATTAGCACACCAATTTCCACGCATTTACCAACCCCTGGGAAACCTCTCTCAAACAAACCAAGTCCAACCAACGAAATCACTGGTGTCATACCAAGAGGACTGAAAAATCGAGAGAAGGTGCCCCAAAGTTGGTTGTAACCAAGGATGATCTGTATGCTTGATGAAGCAATCAGTGCTCCTTGAATAGCACGCATTGTATGAACAAACCTTTCATGCCCATCCTTGATATTCTTTAGTGCTGAATCATCTATTATGGACATTATAGGTATGATAAATGTAAATGAGCAACCAACAACTATGGGAAAATGAGTTCCAAATAGTGACTGCAGAAGCGTGTTCAGGCCAGCAACAAACAACAATGTTTGTATAACTTGCACCTTATCATCATCATTTCCCCCCATCGCAGGAACAAGAAAAGTTGGAATCATGACTGTACTTCCCAACATCAAAATATAGTGCTAAAATGCCAAAATTATTGTCTCAGGCCATGAGGGATTAGAATCTATGCAGTAATCTAGGCCTTGCAGATATTCCAGTGGTGGATGGCTGATTTCCTCAAGCTTGGGTGCAAACATCGTGTCTTTATCCTTGCTTTTAGACAAACAAGTGGCACAATTAACTGAACACCTCTGTTCTGAAAGCACAAATGCTCTCAGAGGAACAGAATCATTCCAAGTATTGAAACCCAAATTCAAAATCTCCTCTTCAACCCAATTATTATAGTAAGCTTGAACAGAAAAAACTGTCGAAACTGCAACCAACTTCTTCCTCTTCAAGCAAAGTTGCTCTGTGTGAATCAAGCTTTGGCTACTAAAAAGGTTAAAAAGAAAGTAATAGTTGTTTAGGAAGGAGATATGTAGGTGTATGAGGGAGGAAAAATACAGAGAAACTTGTTGGAAAATAAATGGATCGAGTAAGAGGAAAGGAATACTTATGGTAAAAAAAGTAGCAAGCTCCTGTCTTTTCAGAGATTACCCGAGTAATGTGAAAGAAAGTTTCTTGCAGTGTATTGGGTACATTATATGGAGAAAGAATTCACAGAAAAATCACTGAAAATTGAATGAAACAACATACAACACACTTTGAAAGTGACTACTAATTGTAGGAAGATGTATAGGAGAAGCGAGGGGGCTTTTGGAATGTGGAATGAAGCGGATTGGTTTAATAAACAAAAAAATAGAATTCCAACAGCACAACTGACATAAAATAATCTAACGGGGCCAAAAAAGTGTAAAGACAAGTAAAACAAGACTGTTTGAGCAAGGAATAATGGGATTAAATTGGCATGAAAAATATGTGAATAGGGTTGGTGTGTGAGAGGAGAAAAGCAAGGGAAAAATTTAAAAAGCAGAATGCTTGGAAAAAGGGACCAAAATAAAGAAGCACAAGTTAGGCAAGGCAGGCAACAGGACGGTGGAAGTAGCTATCGAACAGATACTGTATAAAATTCCAATGTATAAATCAACAGTAAAATGTTTTCACACAAAAATCATATATTACAAATACCCAAAAAAACAACACGGCTACAAACAAAATAACTCCCAAGGGCAATGACCTAAAGTTCACAGAATTTTGGCATCACTAGAAAAATTGCAGCTGGAAGAGAATCTCGACCTTCCTTTACCCTTTCCAATTTGCATCCAAATAGTAAACTAAACAGGTATTTTTTGGCGGGCGTGCAAACCAGCAAATTCCTACCACACCCCGACAGTAAATTTATCATTTGAAATGTTTTAATCTCAATTAGGTTTCACTCCAAGACTTACAATTACATGTACAAAAGATATAGTTATATTTAGTATTTTTAAAATCCCTTTGGTAGGATGATAGGTAAGAGTGAGATCTAGAAGCTGTGTATTTTTTTGTAATTTTTTTATGACTATTTTTTAATGTGATTTTTTAAAGTGACCGTATCCTGAAAATTTGGTACCTGTTTGTGCCTCGGGCATAACTTGCATCAAAATAATCAAAAATGAAAACTATTTTTATAAAAAAGTGTATAGAATCAAGTGTAGAACAATAATAGGTAATTTATCTGTAATTTAATTAAGTATATCAAAATTTATTAAAAAAGTGGTAGACATATGTCTGGGAGGACAATCAAGACATTGGTAATGAAAATTAAAGTTTACTATGCTAATGTTGTCCAAAAATAGAAAAATTTATATGGTTATAAAGCTAAGAAGACGTATGAGATTATGGTGAAAATTATAGAGCTACCCTCTTGAGAAATTCCAAACCTGATGAAGATAAAGTCAAGAATTCATCTTACAGGATGAAAAACGTCTAAAAGAACAAAAATGGAGGGAAAATGAGCCTCCAAGCCTTTGGGTTGTTTTCCAAATTTCTTCTCAAGCCATAACCCAATCGGGTTTCTGAATTTCAAATAAACCGATCAGGTTCTGAAGAGTAAAAAGTACTTCAAAACCCGATCGGATTTTGAAGAAGTAAGAATTATACATTTTATTCTCCATAACCCAATTGAGTTTTGAAGAAACTAAAATAGGCTTTGCTCTGGAAGCCATAAATTCCACATTCAGAGTCTGATTGACTCCATTCAAAAAGCATAAGAAAGATCTTAAGACAATATAACACATGATTAACTTACAATCATCTTTAGGCATCAACCTTTTTCTGCGATCCATTTGAATCAAGGTATAAAATAGGTACTCATTATTGCCCATACATGCAACGTATAGGAAAATAAGTACTCTCTCTCTCTCTCATAGTCAAACCAACCCAAGTAGTACAAGAAGGTATCATTGAGTTAGTAAAATCATCCAAAGCATCATTCATACTGTTGGGTAAGAACATCAGATGACTCAGAAGAGGATCCTTTCACTAGGTCGAGGAAGACTTTAAATGAAACCCATGGGGACAAGAAAAGGCCAAACATCTCATTGTGACAAATCATGGCATCAAAGAGGAGTGCTCTCATAGTCAACATATAATTCTAAGGATTCTTGTTCATTTACAAAAAAACCTTACCTAATAACACCTTTGAAATTAAAATGTCCACAAGAATAGGAGCATAAGAAGTATATGAGAAATTGCTTGTATCTCGTCATTCCTTATGGTAGTCATCCAACATATTACCAGCAACCTTGTAAGTTGATTTATGAAAAAATAATAAGGGAAGATAGGGAAGTCTTACCCAAATAGGAGAAAAGTCAATAAATTCCTTTAATGAGTTAAAGAAGGGCATCTGGGGATGAAGAGGGGCTACAAAAACCCCCATTTCTAGTCACCCACAACCAGAACAACATCATGGTCATCACAAGAAGCAAGAAAAAAATAACAATCAATTCATAAGAACAAGGGTAGATATTGAGCTTACCATCTGCCAACGGACTCCAATGTTGATAAAATCTATTTGTCTAGGTCTGACAGTTTTAGTGAGAAGTGACTAAATCTGTAAATTAAACCATTACTCTCAAAGAAAGAGATATTATAAATCACCTCCAAACCAAGAACCAAAACAAGTAGATTTTTCCAATCCTTGGAAATATAGGAGGATCATTACCATGGGTTTGTAAGAAAAATTACAAAGGAAGCTTTAATTGGAAAGTGGCTAGCTACTCAAGACACAACCCTAGGAGCTGCTGAATTAACAGTTGTACAAGCCTTAGCCAATATAGAGGAACTCGACACAATTGTATCCTTTGAAGCCTTATCTATAATAGTGGGATTTTAAGATATCTAATGAAGAAATTTTCTTTTCTCTCACCTCTAGAGTACCCCATAAATGCACACACATAAACACATATTATATGAATTGTAGTCAAGGGAACAACTCCTATTATATAAAGAATATCAAATTTACATAGAGGGCCTGTGGAATCATTGTCAATCCTACAGGCTTTACATAAAATGGTTTGGCTACGGCAAGGCACTTGACAATATTAAAGACTGGCTTCAAAATGCTATCAAATCACATGTATGTATCACGTCACTCTCAGGTAATTGCTTTTATCTTGAATGTAAAGATCTTTTCATTAGATAAAAGTTATTATCTGGAGCAAATATTTTATATCTAAGGCATGCTATTAAATTCCTAAGATGGGAAATAACTTTGAAATGCCGAAATGGATCATGATTCCAAAAATGCCAGTTGAATTAATACATAGCTAGATTATTAATCAAATTGGGAATGTTTACAGTAAAGTATTAGGATTGGAAGAGAACTATATGGATTCATCCGAGGTTAAAATCCTGATTAATTCCTCAGACATATCAGCTAACCCTAAACCTATACAATTTATTTCTAATAAAATTACGTACCATTTAATCCCAGAATATTTTAGAGGTAATATTGGAGATAACATTCTCTTCTTCTCTAATAAGATAACAGAACAACATAAACGTTTAAACACGTCAAATCTAAAAATAATTATAGGACAAAACCCTAATTTATCTATTAAGACAGATGGGACAGAGTTATCAATTGAGGAATGGGAAATTTGTGATTATCAAAGGTTTCTAATGTCTATAGAAAATATACCTCAAATTTTTTTTATGAGGATTGTGGAGGGTTTTGTTTTACTAACCCTAATCATTAGCAAAATGAAGAGACACCTTCAAAACTAGTTAACCCCCAGATTCCTGATAATTTAGGCAATAATAAAATTCTAGCTACAAATATAGATACTATTGATTTCTTGTTACTTTCTGATGATGAGACTAGTGACATAGAAGAAACCAATAGGCAAAAGAAAATACTTATTAAATAAATCATGAAACATGCATCTGCAATAACACTTTCAGACATTACTAAAATAGTTGCAGAATCTCCATACAGATTATCTTCTGAGACAGTTTATCAAACTAAGGACATTACTAAAAATTTAAAAAGGTATAAAAAATTTACTTCAAATCAATCTTGGTTTGAGGATAATATGAACTGCATTCAGAAGCCCATACCTCTAAATTATTTTAAACCTAGTAGTATAGATGGACGGGAACCTATGAATAATATAGATGCTGATAAATATGAGATTGAGGATATCAATGATTTTCTAGGAATTAATGAGTACTCTGAGGATCTTCTACTAATTAAATTTATCGATTCAATGTGTGAAGAGGATAACTCAAACCTTAATACACCAAATATTAACCATGAACCAACAGGGGATAAGAAGTTAGGATTATTTACAACTATCTGTGGAAAATCATCTCCAAGTTCTCCCAAGCAATCATTAAAAAGAGACAGGAAATCTCTTTCTAAACTGAGGTAGATAGATGGCTCGGCGTTAGGTCAAATTAAAATAACATCAATTCTGAATGCAGGGAAGGGGAAGGTCCTTCCCAAGGCGCCATGAAAATCATAGCATGGAATGTTAGGGGATTAAATGCCCCTAACAAACAATGGCTCCTTAAACAGATCTTATCCTCTCTAGAAGCATCCCTCTATCTGATTAAATTATGACAAGAGGGATATGTTAATTTCAATAAGAAATTAGGAATTTGGGAAGTTAAAGGGGTAGATTCTGATGGAGCTTCTAGTGGATTAGCCTTTATTGGAACCCAAGATTCCTCTCATTTGAGCTTATGGTCTCCAAAACTCATTGGATGACAGCTAAGGTTAACACTCTCAATAGTAACCTAGAATTTATTATAATAAATATGTATGGACCAAAATTTTTACATGACAAGAGATCTGTGTGGAACAAAATAAGGAACTTTACTCTTAGTTTACCAAATGAAAACCTATTTATGGGTGGGGATTTTAATGCCATTTTAAATATTAAAGAGAAATCAGGTAGATCCAAAAACATTTCTCAGACAACAACGGAATTTAAAGAATCGATTCAATCAATAGACAGTATGGACATTCGTTTGGACAATGGCATTTTCACATGGTCAAACAAACGTACGAATACTGAATTAATTTCAGAGAAACTGGATAAGTTTTTTTACATGGGCAACTTAGCTAGATTCAATCAAAGTTTCAAATCTAATATTGTGGCACACTCTGGATCTGATCATTTCCCAATCTACCTGAGTTTAGAAGAAGACATAGTTCCTAAGAAGAACCCCTTCAAATTTGAGAGAATGTGGCTTAAAGATGAGGAATGCTTGACAAAGATTGAAAAATGGTGGAATGAAAAGAGTTTTAAAGGATCCAAAACCTTCATCTTAAACTCTAAAATAAAACACATTAAGCAAAGACTTATAGAATGGAACAAAGAATATTTTGGTAACATCTTCGATGCTAAATACAAACTTGAAGGTTAAATAGAAGAACTTAATGAGGAGGTCATTAGAGGAGGGATGAACTCAAAAACATATAAAAAAGAAAAGCAATTATTACACAGCTATGAGGATATACTTTCCAAAGAGGAATCTTACTGGAAATAGAGATCAAGAGAATTATGGCTAAAAAAAGGGGACAGAAATACTAATTTTTTTCATAATAGCTCCAAGGCCAAGAATCACTTTAACTGGATAACTAAAATAAAGAGAAGTGATGGAACATTAATTAAAGATCCTATAGATTTATCATTTGAAGCTGCTATCCACTTTGAGGCTATCTTAAATAACGTAGAAGGATCAGATAGATTAGCTAAGAAGGAAATATTAAATAATATACCCAACATTATAACCAATGAATAGAATAGATGACTTGTTGCCAAAATAAATAACTTGAAGAAGTAGAATATGCTCTCAAACATCTCCACCCAAATAAATCCCCTAGACTAGATGGATTCCCAACTTTCTTTTTTCAGAAATGCTAGAACTTTATTAGTGATGAAGTTGTTGCAGCTTTAGAGGGCATGAGAAACTCAGGTGGAATCCTTCAAGAAATTAACAATAAGTTTATAGCTTTAATACCCAAAAATTCAAACCTTGATGAATTCGATGACTATAGACCCATATCACTATGTAATACAATATATAAATTATTAAAAACAAGACTATAGCTAATAGGTTCAAAAAGTTACTTCCTCTTATCATCTCGAAGGAACAATCTGGCTTTGTCCAAGGAAGATCTATCCCCAATGGAGTTATCATAGCACAAGAGGCTATCCATACAGTCCAACACAACCACCTTCCTAGTATGCTAGTCAAATTAGATATCAAGAAAGCATATGATAAGGTTGACTGGCGGTTTCTAAGCAAGTGCTTGGAAGCCTTTGAATTTTCTAGACAATGGATCAATCTCATTTTTGAATGTATTTCTGGGCCTAAGATGTTGATATTGCTCAATGGCAATCTAGTTGGATTATTTAATATCTCCCAAGGGATTAGACAAGGTGACCCTTTATCCCCCTTTCTTTTTATTATTATGGCAGAGGCTTTAGGAAGGTCCCTTTCTAAGGATAAGAATGAGAACATGATTGCTGACATTAGAATTACTGAAGGAGTTGAAGCTTTCACTCACCAACAATTTGTTGATGACAACCTCCTTTTTGGGAAAGCTACATTGGCAAAATCCAAAGCTATTACAAACATATTAGACCTATACTCTAAAGCATCAGGGAAAAACATTAATAAGGGAAAATCTAAGATATTTGTTCTAAATACCCCAAATTTGGCACAGAGAAATATCTGCAAAATCCTAGAATTTAACAAAGGAGAATTCCCATGTAAATATTTAGGGCTTCCCTTAGACATGGGTAACAGATCAACCAATCTTTGGGATAGGGTTTTGAATAACATTGATAAAAAAGTAGAATCTTGGAAAGGGAAATGGCTTACTAACGTAGGAAAAAAAGTGATGATCAAATCTATTTTGTCTGCAATTCCAACATACCAAATGATGTGCTTAAGCCTCCCCAAAGGAATAGAAAGAGATATTAATAAAAAACTTAGGAACTTTTATTGGCAAGGTTCAAATGACAAGAAAAAATTAGCAATGATAGCATGGGATAAGATGTTTAAACCCAAGGAGGAGGGAGGTCTGAATTTTAAAAACATAAAACAACAGAACATTGCTTTAGGGGAAAAATGGTATGGAAATGTATAAAGATCCTACAGCTAAATGGGCTAAAATTCTGAGACACAAATACTTAGATGGTAATGATAATTTGAGTATCTTCAAACATAGTCTTCCTCCAAATGGCTCAAGAATTTGGAACTTTATTATAGAGTGTAGGAAGGTCATAATGGATAATATAACTTGGGATATAGGAAATAGGGAGAATGCTCTATTTTGGGAGGACTCATGGGGAGGTTTCCCTCCTCTCAATACAATTCTGAATGATGCTCCATGTATAAATCATACTAAAAATAGTAAAGGTATATTTGTTAAGGATTATATAGAAGTTATAGGCGATAACCTAGCCTTAGGCTGGTCATGGAAATCCTTGGATAGTTTGGGATTGCCAAACATATTCAGAAAAACCTTAGAAGAGAACTTGAAGAATAGGGAAATTAACCCATCTAAAGATGTAGATAGAATAATTTGGGCCAAATCCAAAAATGGTGAGTACAATGCCAAATATGGGTATGTCAATCTTTCTAATGAAGCTCCTACCAAAACAATGCTTCCAATTGATCTTTGCTGGAATAAAAACTACTTACCAAAAGCTGGCATGTTTACATGGGCGGCTGCTCAACATAGAATTTTGATTGCAGAATGGTTCCAAAAATGGGTTATTATGGTCCTTCTAGGTGTGAATTATGTGGGAAATCATGTGAAACCATAGATCATCTTTTCACAGAATGTCAGTTTACGTATTCCTGCTAGACATGGCTGGCCCAAAAACTAAATTGGGAAACTACCTTCCCCAATAATATAGATTATCTTCTTAAATATTGGCCTAGAAAGAAGGACTCTGGTATGTTTGACAAGATCTAGATTATTTCTCCTCCAATTTTAATTTGGGAACTATCGAAGGAAAGAAGTAGAAGGATCTTCAAGGACAAGAAAATGACGCATGACAAATTTTTAAATAAAGTAGAATCATGCATAGTCAAATTTGTTAATAATCGCAACACGATTGGCAGGAAAGATATGCAATTTACCTTAGAGGATGAAAGATTAAGGAAACACTGGTTTGGGCTAAAAGTTCCCCCCTTTGTAAGACATCATGAAATAGACAAAAAGAACCTTAGGAGTAGTTGTGTATGGAGACCACCCTCTTCTGGATGGTATAAACTAAACTTTGATGGAGCCTCAAAAGGCAATCTGGGTAAGGCTGGGTTTGGATGCTGTATTCATGATGAAACAGGTAGAATGATAGCATACAAACATGGTGGTTTAGGTACAATTACTAACAATATAGCAGAATGCAATGCGCTTATTGAAGGCCTATTATTATGTAAAAAACTAAATCTAGATTATACTGAAATAGAAGGGGACTCATCTCTTATTATTAATGCATTCAGAACTGGTAACACTTACAATTAGAGATTGAATGGATTTTTTAAAAGGGGAATGAATTTTCTAGCCCTTTTTAACCACTACACAATGAATCATATCTTTAGAGAAGGTAACCAAATTGCTGACTCTCTAGCCAACCTAGGGGTAGAAGGAAGGAATATAGAGCAATCTATACCTCTTAACAATAATATATAGAAATCAGGATAACAAGATTATGTCCAATAATTATAACTATTACAAATATAAAAATAATAATAAAGACTCAATTAAGAATAACGATTTGAAACAGAGAATATACCAGTATGCACCACTATGTTGTTATTGCCATTAATCAAAAGATTATA